>JANHGN010012017.1:39311-49708 GCA_024605025.1 Megaceryle maxima
CTTCCTTCCTTCCTTCCTTCCTTCCTTCCTTCCTTCCTTCCTTCCTTCCTTCCTTCCTTCCTTCCCTCCTTCCCTCCCTCCTTCCCTCCCTCCTTCCCTCCCTCCTTCCCTCCTTCCTTCCCTCCTTCCTTCCCTCCCTCCCTTTCCTTCCTCCCTTTCCTTCCTCCCTTTCCTTCCTCCCTTTTCTTCCTTTTCTTTCTTTCTTCATGAACAGTGAATTTTTCAAGCAATACAAGCAGAACTATAGTAGTAAAAATGTCTTCTTTTCCTGGAAAGCTTAAGTTACAATACTTGGACAACACAGGCACTAAAATAAACCTGGGGACAGTTTCATAGAATCACAGCATATTCATTGTTGGAAAGGACGTCCTAGATCACTGAGTCCAACTATACCCATAACAAAACAACACCTAAATACCCTGATCAAAACCACAAAATAACGCCCTACATGCCTGCCCCTGAAGCATGTCCTGAAGCACCAGGTCTACCCATTTCTTAAATACCTCGAGGGATGGTGACTTCCCATTACCAAAAAGGATTCTTTGTGTCTATGACTTTTGACTCATAATATTTTGGGGAGTCTGGACAGGTTACCTCATCAAGTGTTTCCATTTCTTAGTTGTTTAGATAAATGAGCTTTTAAACATTTTCACCATCTCTAGGTACCTTTGACATTACTGAAAACATTTTATGTGCAGCTCTGTATTTTAACATTCACCTATTCCAAGTAAGGCAGGACATGGAGCAATTCAAATTTCTCCCACTCTGACTAATTTGCTGTGTTTATTTTTCCCATCCCATTTAAACACTGTAGGGAAGGGAAGAGTGAAGAGCTGTCCAGTGAACAATGCTGCTACTTCCCATGACAACCCTAAAAATGCCCAATCGTCCTACAGACCAAATAATAGACTCACAGGACTCAACCATTTTAGCAGTACCAGAGGTTTCTGCAGATGGCTTTGCCTGTTTCCAGTGCTGCTATACAGCAATAGGCTCCATATGCCACCTCTTTCTTAATGGGTGCAACTGGATGCAGAGATAAGTGGCATTTCAGTTGTTTTGGAAAGTGGTCATTATGCCTGAAAAGCTGCCCAAAATTATGCTTGGGTGGAAACACAAAATGTTAAATGCTGAAAATGTGGCACAATCCCGTCATGCTGATGGATCTGTTGCCATACCAGTGCTTGAGAAGGAAATGTATGAAACTGCTTCATGAAAACACTGAAACACCCAGAAAAAAAACAAAGGACAAACTACCTGTTATTCTTCCAAAGCAGAGAGAACCACTCAAATCAACCAAACCTCACACTGTCTGCAGCATCACAGCCATGAAGGCATTATTCTAAACTGTATTTAACCAGGAAAACATTAATATAAAATTTCACTCCTTACTTGCAAATTAAGCAAAATCATGGAAGCTGTAATAAATTAAACCAAGTCTAGAAACAAAACACAGCCCTGTGATGAACACATTGTATTATACAGCTACAGTGCTTCTGCACACAGTTGCAGTGCTACAAGCAGAACACACTTTGGAAGAGAAAGACAAAAGATATGTACTTACATGGTATCATATTATATAAATGCTTACAGTTTATTTCCCTTATTGGTTCAGCATTGTATCAGTCTCTTTCTCTGGGTTATCTCAACTATATTCTCTGAAATCTCAACTATATTCTCTGAAACTGCAAATTCAAAGCCTGACTTTTTATTCAAATCATGCATTTAAAAATATTTTTGAAGTACTGAGGTAGCATCACTTTTGGAAGGAACAGCAGCTAACACGTGCATATGGAATGAAGTTACTCAATATGCAGGCTGGGAAAATTATATCACAATGGAAAAAAAAGAGACTTTTTTCAAAATGTAAAGATAAACCTGTTTCTTTTCATGAAAGTGTTGGTGTTAGATCTTAATAAAGGATTTCAGCATATTAATTATTACCTGATTCACATACTATGGAGCCTGGCTTCAGTTCTAGCATCATGGTGATTATAGAGATGTCAGTGGAATACAGAATCTGCGTCCTGTGTGGGAGATTCATGGTCCAAAGTTCTGGAGTTGGATGAAGAATAAACACCCATCCTCCTTTACTGCACGTCACTTTAGAGCCATACTTCTTGCCTATGAGGTCTGTGGAATGCCTGATGACCCCATACTTAGTCTGAGTTACAGTGCCATGCTGGACCTTCACAGGAAACATGGATTCGTGGCCCAAGAACACAATAGCTGTGTCACCATCCTTTATTGTATCTCCATATTCAACAAAACTCATTGTGACAGTCTTGTAGTTGGCTGGTGATTGTCACCTAAAAAAGAATAGATATATCAGGATAATTCTGCAGGATCATGATGGAGCTGAAACTACAGATATAAAACTAAGTAATTTTATTTCCTTTCCATACAGAAGAAAACAACACTGTGCAAATAAGATCTTAGCAAGAGAACTCCATGATGTTCAAGTACCTCCCCACTGCTGTACCCTTGATCCAATTAAAATCAGTGGAAAGATCTCACAGTTTTGATTCCAACTAGTAATTTTTCCCATTTTCTGGAACCTTTTAAAGAATATTTAGGAAGTACATTATCATTTACTCAGCCTGCTCTACAACAGTACTGAGAAACTTGCAAGGCTGAGAGATCTGGGCTTGGAGAAAAGAAAGCTCAGGGGGGACCTTATAGTGGCATTTCAGTATCTGAAGGGTGCCTACAAGAAGGAAGGGGAGGGACTCTTCATCAGGGAGTGTAATGATAGGACCAGGGGTAACAGTTTTAAACTGAAAGAGGGTAGATTTAGATCAGATATTAGGAAGAAATTCTTTACTGTGAGGGTGGTGAGGCACTGGTAGAGGTTGCCCAGAGAAGCTGTGGATGCTCCCTCCCTGGCAGTGTTTTTGAAGTCCTGTTTGATCAGGGTATTTATGTGTTTTTTTGTTATGGGTATGGTTGGACTTGCTGATCTAGGAGGTCCTTTCCAACCACGAATATTCTGTGTGATTCTCTGTGTGTTCAAGGCTAGGTTGGAAGGGGCTTTGAGCAACCTGGTCTAGTGGAATATGTCCCTTCCCATGGCAGGGGGACTGGAAATAGATCATCTTTAAGGTCCCTTTCAACCCAAACTATTCTAATAATTCTAAATTAGTATCAATTTCAGCACTCTGTTCAATTCCAGTTCACAAGCTCTCAGCGTTATGTTGTTAAGCAGTTACTTTTTTTTCCATCTGCTGGCTTGGTCATTTACAGTATAAGACAACTGCTACTTCCCTAGATATCAATTACTAGTTATTAGGACCACTAACAAAAGATGGATATTTATTTATTTATTCCAAATGGATAAAGGTAAAATCTGCATAAGTGTATTCTTTATTTATGCATAAATTTGACTAACTACAAGGAAAAAAAGAATATTGTGGCCTTTAATTTGCTATTAGGGGTGCAATGTAATTGTCTGGGAAGTGATCTGTGATGCAACTAAATGTAAACAACCATTTGCAAGACAATGCAAACAGTTGGATCACTTTAGCCCCACGGTCTCAGAGCTGTTTAGAGAAATACAAATAGTGTTGTCTTTGAGAAGACAATCTAGAAATTAGAAGGCAGTTTACAATGAAACCTGCCATTGCCTTTCAGTAAGGCAGCTAACCATCTAAGCTGCAGGTTAATCAGTCTGTGGAAGAAATTGGTCAATGAAGTAATGGTGATCCCCAAATTAGAAACTAAAGCCTGTGACAGAAGGCTTTGAAAGTAAGATTTCTGGTACTTCTTCCATGAGAGAATTAAAAGCAGCATTACTTTTCGTTTCAGAACAATTACTTAATTCCAGAGCTTTTGTATTATATGTGTAACAGCTTGGTCCTACTTTATCATTTTCATTAAAAACTTCTAGTTCTCAAATTCTAGACTGTTTTTGTTGACCAAAACTCGCTGTAGTTCAATTTGCCATTAAGCAGCTAGATTTATAATCTTCCACTGCAGTCACTGAGAATGATAAACAGATGTACTTGTGGCCAGAACTTCCAAAGCTTATGACAAGTTTATTGCACAACATATTCAGATGTCAAAGCAGAATAGTCCTTACTATTTCACTGTATGTCCAGACAGAAGGGCATTGCATGGATTCAGAAAGAAATGCTTAACTGTGTTTTACAGGTTGCACCTTCTGATTATAATCACTTCTTAATCTTTCCTAAAGGACACTTGTAGTTGTCATTCTAGACACTATGAATGCAATGTAGTTTTCATCTCTAAGGCCAGTGCCATTTGAAAGGATCACAACTGTAACCCATTTATTTTACAGTATTTAGACTGTAGTTACACCCATGTGAAAAAGCAAGATTCCTGCAGCTTGTCTGCAGGAACATGGAGAGAATTATTCTGCCTTTGATTACACAAACTGGCTTCCACTTTCTTTACCTTCCTTTAAGCAAGGAAGGCTCATTGTCACAACAGTGTATGCTGACATCCCAAATGACATATCTCTTGCACTCAGATCTCACCTGGCACATTATGTTCATACACCTGGAGTAAATTTGGGGTCTGTGAGGAGTTCTGATAGTTTCTCCTATGGCAAGGAGGGCGGTGATCTACAATCACTCATTTTCATTTTCATTCATTTTACGCTGTCGTTACCTCTGTCTCCTTCACTCTCTGGCTCTGGGTAGCACACAAATGTCTCCATGCAGTATTTTGCCACATGGTGCTCTGGCCTGGGAGTTGAAGGGAAGATGAGGCAATGGCTTGTGGCAAGGGGTTTGGACTTCTCTACGAGCTTGCCTCAACTTTACATTTCTCATGACTGCAGCAACCTAAACTCAACCCAGGCGATCTCTTGCAGCCTTACAAATTGAACCATTAAAATGACTTCGTGTTCCCTTCGACCAAATCCAGATACACCTCTCCCTCTCCTGACCACCTTCCACACAGACTTTTCAGGCTGCCTCTCCCCTCTCAGAGAAGCCTGGATGCTGACACGCCGCAGAGGGAACTCCCCGAGGAGGAGGAGGCATAACCGCCTCACCTCTCGGGCAGCGCAGCCTCCTGGTAACAGGAGGGCTGGTGAATCCACTACCTGGCCACCAGCTACAGAGAGGCCGTCCCCGGTCCAGGACCTCCCGGCCTCCCCGTGGGCCCTTCCCCCCGTGCCTCCCCGGCTGCAGCATGGCCCCCCTGCCGGGAGAGCGGTAACGCGACTCTCGCGCCCTGACAGCACAGGAGCCTGGGGCAGCGGACGCGGGACGCTCCGGGCCTGTGTCCAGGGTTGGTAGATTTAATTCGGTATTTGCTGGGGGGAGGTGGTGTTAAAAGCACAGACCCGGCACGGAAAAGGAGGGGGGAGCCCGCCGGCGAGGTCAGAGCGGGTATCAGCCTGCAAGAGAGCAGCATTAACCCGTGACGGGCCTGGGCTGCGGCTCCGCAGGCAGCGAGCGCGCTCTCGCCCCACGCCGCCTCCGCTCCGCAGGGCCTCGCGTCCCCCCAGCAGCCACCGGCTCTCCCCTTCCCCGGAGCCGTTACCTTACGGGGCTGAGCCCCGCCAGCAGGCCCGGCCCGACCCGGCTCTCCTCACACGCGGTGCCCGCCCAGCGCCTCCTTCCGCCCCGGTCGCAGGCTGCTGACGCTCCCGCCGCCTCCGCCCCCGCCAGCCCTGCCTGGAGCCGGGGAGTCGCTGACAGCCGTGCCCGGCGCGGTAAAAGCCAGTTCCCGTCGCCAGTCCCTTCAGCTGCCACCGCCCGCAGTGCCGTCAGTCAAGGCACCCGTCCCTTCAGCCTTCCGCACCGCAACGCCGACCCAGCGTCCCGTCCTCTCAGTTCTCCTTGCCGAGACCGGTCACCGACCGCCCTCAGCAGCCCTCCGGTCACCCCACGCCGAGCCGGCCCGAGTGGTGCTGCCTTGGCGGCGACCCCGGCCGACTGGGTAGCCGTGAGGACGCGAGGGGCAGCCGCTGATCCACCCTCCTCTTGATGAAACCGAAGCGGTCCCACGGGGCGGCGGGTGGCTGTGTGGGGCCATCAGTGTAAACAGTGAACCCAAAAGAAAACAATGTTTGTCACCTATCCAGTATGTGTTTGGGGAGCGCTGAGGGCCAGCAGCAGCAGGGGTGAAGCCCCTTCCCCAGGGATTGGATCTGCCTTTGCTGTCGGTGGATCTGGACTTCAGCACCCGGGCAGGTGGCTTCTAGAAAGGTCTGTCTGCACCCCCCCCCAGGACAGCCTGCTCGGGGGAAAGGCAGCCCAAGGCCGACCAAGATCTTCACACAGGTTTCATAAGACTGTAGGAGAAACCATAATGTGGGCTCAGAAGCAGTGGAATCATTATCTAAACCCCAAATAGCATGGTACTAACTCCTACTTCTGTCTTGTGTTTAGGATTGAAGTGATGTGGAGAGCTCTGCGTGCCCCGGTGGTACGGGGGATGTAGTCAGGAGGCAAGGAGGAGCAAAGGAGGAGAGTATTGCCCCATCTGCTTGCAACAAGCTCAGGCCACCTGGCATGGGAGGAGTATGGACATAGCAGAGAGCATGTGAGTCACCCTGGATGTGCAGGTAACGTTCCGGCTGAATCAGATAACACTCTTGTAAGGTGCTGCTTTCAGCAGTAACCTATAATGCACAATAGTGGATAGAAAGTCATCCTTCCACAATCAAGAACACAATAACAGAGAGCCATTCAGATGACAATTTTTGAATTTTTTTTTTTTTTTAGAAGAATGTGATTCTGTCAAGTATAAGGGAATTTTTGCCCATTACTTTCTGTGAGAACGTATTTTTTGTTACGCTGTTGACCTGCCCTTATCATAATTGCAGTAGTCTTTGTTATTTAGTTATGAAACTCTCCTCCATCTAATCTAAACATAATGTATGCAGTTTCAGAGGTTTCTTAAACTTCAAACTCCTACTCAGCTGTTTTTCTGACTGGCAATCATTGCTGTACTGTGCCTTTATATTTGCACGTACCCTGATAGGGTTTTTTTTCTGTAATTTTTGGTGTAATTGATTATATTTGTCATTGTTTATGTTCTTATATCCTTTCTTTCCTATGAGGAACTGCTGTTCAGATCACCATGGGCCTGACTGTATGCAAGATCAGGATACTCAGCAACTCCTAGTTTCCACAGGTACTCAGCTTGCTGGCAATGATCAGTAATTTTCAACAGACTGCCTAAGCAGTGTGAAAAAAATACACCAAGGATAATAACTAGGCAAATATATTTTGAGTGATAAATGTAAATGGGAAGAGAGGTTTCATTTCAGAAGTGGAGCAGATGCACCTATAACCAATTTCTTTAATCTACTGATGCATGAGTGTTACATTTAATTTTCAAGTGCTGTTTAGTTGTTGTTTAGCAATTGGAAACAATTCAGTTGTTGGTAGTAAACCACTTCCTCTTGCTATTTCCTAATTTGGAATATTCTAGATTTTCAAGAAGATGTTTATCCCCTAATTCTTCAGGTTCATCTTACGTTCATGCAAGTAATTTCAGAAGATACATTCACTAGCTAACACCCATCTCCTCTTGCAGTTGTACAGTGCACAACATTTATAATTAAGCCTCTTAGGAAGTTAGCTGCGTAGCCCATGATTAACTTCCCTTAATTCTGCATTGTTAAAGCTCATTGCAGAGATCTCTGGAGCAATCACCCCACCTTTCCATCCTGAGCTGCAGAATGGCAATGTAACATACAAGTCAGTAAGAACTAAGTTATCATCCCAGCGAGGAAAGTAAGTATTGGTGCCTTGATCATGGTCTAACAGGCCATACAGGATTATCCAAGGAAAGTATTCTCTCAGCAGATGATCTTGATAAAAAGGTTAATCAGAGGTTGTTGACACACGGCACAGCATCTCTAATTAAGTCACTATGGAAGCTGGGATGGGATGCTGGAACAAAGGCGGGATCCAATTTACACACAGCTTTCAGCAAATCTTAAAATGCTATCTGAATAAAACCCAGTGAGGTACTAGCCACTTCTGACTTACTGCATGCTAGAAATTTGTCAAGTAGTGGTGAGGGAAAGGGGATAGAGAGTACACTGTTTATTAAACATGTAAACTGGATATATTTTGCTTGTTTTTCACTCGTGACTCTCTTTCCATATCTTCTTTTCATACAAAAATTCTGTGAAGAAGAGGCGTCTGTTTGCGTTGGAAGTGCTTTAATGAATGCTACATTGAGGCTACTACCAGCTTGTAATAAAGACTGGTATTCCCAGTTCTGCAAGACTGGGAAGGAAAGAACATATCCAGTGAATAGAAATGGATTCTTGGATTTTGGCTCTTAAGGTGACCCTGACTCCATGGATCCACAGAACAGTTATAGCACAGAACAGTTGATTGCTTCTCTGATTGTGTGGCAATAGATGATGGAATAAGACAAAAGGAGCTTTCAGTATCTATCCTGATATGGTTTTGGTTTGGTGTTTTTTGGGGGTTTTTTGGGGTTTTTTTGGTGAAGAAAAGCACCACAAAAATACGGTGTAATGTAAGAAAATACTTAGTTTTATTTCTGTTCTTCTAAATAAAAAATAAAACCTGAGTGGTTTACATTAAAAAAAATCCACAATCAGAACTATGTTTGCAACTGAGGTCACCTAGCAATATTACATTTCTTTTGAGGACTCTGGGTATGATTTTACACTGACATTCATTTAATATTTACTTGGTGATGGCATTATTTGCAATTCTATTCGCAGTGCTATTCTGAAGCATGAGTGTTGTGTGAAACTAGTAAAACATAGGGGAAGGAAGATTTTGTGAGGTTAAAAAGGCAGAGGAGATCTAGAGAGAGGATTTGTTCTTTGACCTGGGGGATAAGAGACAGGACTTGTACAGATGCTGAGCCCTTGGCTTCTACTGGAGATCTTTGTACTCAGCATGTCAGTCTACCAGACCTGGAATAACTCAGAAATTTGGATGGCAGCCAAACACAACGCATTTTATTTGAAGCAGTCTGTGCTTTTTATTTTGTAATGATTTCCTCTATATGTTTGTATATATATTTAAATCCTAAGCAGTTCTGTAAAGTGCATAGACTTGTAGTTCTCAGGGTGAGGGTACTGGTTGTGGTGCTGAAAGAATTGTGGTGGGGAAAGACTTTCATCTGATGTCTCCTGACATTCACAACTCATGTCAAAGACAGGAGCTCTGCGACTCAGATCCGCCTTCACAGAGGTAAATACACTTGCTGTTTGGACAAGAGGATAAACGTGGGCTTTGTTGTGAGAAATACACGTCACAGAAAGATAAAAGAAACTATTATGTAAAGGTGAAAGTCAGATCAAGATAGTCACATTATTAGTATATTTGTTTCTGCAAAGGGATTCTCAGCTGTATCTTAGCTTTGGAACAAATCCTGCTCATTCTTATAGAGACCAGTGGAAGTCACCGTTTTCATGAATTTCAGGTGAGCTTTAGGTGGGCCCAATCCCAGCCTTCCTGCTGCTGTCTTCAGTGGGAAATCAGCCACTCTCCAGTAAAGCTCAAAACCTTTCTTTTTTGGCACATGAGAAGAGCAGGAGACTCCCTGTGCTTTACACAACCACCCTCCTGCCTTTTGGATTAACCTGTAAGTGAGCCCCTGTTTTTTCAGCGACTGGAGGTGAGGTGCAGGGCAAGCAGCGGGTTCTTCCCCTGCGGGCTGAGGCCACTCCGGGGTGCCAGCAGTTGAGCACCAGACCCACAGCCACATCAGTGGCTTCTGCCAAGACAACTCAGAAGCAACTACTCAGTTGTGCCACTCAGGGCGTGCTACTCCTGGTGCCACAAAGCACTTGTTTTTAGGAGAGTGGATTATTACACCCATCAGGGAATCCTCAACCAAGGCGTAAAGCTTGCACGGCAACAGGCCATGCACCCTCCTTGGCATTCAAAGGCACCACCACCTGCAGACAGCCCTTGGCCAATAGGACAGAAAGATGGACTTCCACACGCGTGTACACGTTTAATGAAACCACCGAGGCCGCCACTGCTCGTACGCTCCAGGGGAAGCTGTCCCGGGCAAGCCCCACTGACCCCGCCGCGTCCCTCACCTCAACCCCCAGCCTCTCCGAGGCCAAGCAAAATGGCGGCAAGCCTAGGCTGGACCCGGCCAGAGACAGAGCGCTCGCCTCGCCCTCTTGCGGCTGGCCCAATGGAATGAATGGGCTATAAATAGCAGCCAATGGGGAGGCGAGTCGCGCTCTATATAAAAGAGGCGCGGCGGTGGAGGGGCAGCTCCACTCGGGCAGGGCGGTACGGGGTGTTGAGAGGGCGCGGAGGTCCTTGCTTTGCGTGCAGAGCCCTCGGTAAGTCCTGGGGCAGCTGAGCCGTCCTGCAGCTTTTAAATGAGTTAGTGGTGTGTGTTGTGGTTTGGGAGTTTGGTTTTTTTTGTGTTTTTTTTTTTTCGTGGTTTTTTTTTTTTTGGGG
>JANHGN010012018.1:9990-28992 GCA_024605025.1 Megaceryle maxima
GGGGTTTTTTTTTGTTTTTTTTTTTTTTTTTTTTGTGTGTGTGTGTTTTGTTTTTTTTTTTTTTTTCTGGAATTGTTTGCAATTTGTCTCAAGTTTCTTGAAGATCATGAAATCAGCACCGAAAAAAAGGCAGACCTCTGAATGGAAAATAGGCGAACAGTAGATCCCCCAATTTGAGGGGGGAAAAGACTGTATGAACAGTGGATTATAGGTGCCAGTTCTTGGATCTTCTTTCTAATTCTGGTTTGATCACTGTATAGCTTTATTTGAGTTATATAATCCTCTTTCATTCCCTGATTTGGGATCTGCAAGGATAACAGTCTCTCCTGCTTTTCAAGGCTTTTGAAAGAGATACATGAATAGACTAACACAGAAGTACATGGACAAATCAATAAAAGCATAATATGTAGCAGCTAACATTCTACTAGTGGTGAAAACACTGTACCTCATTGCATATCATTTGGACTGTGGCTGCATTGTAGATATTTTCCCTTTTAGATTTGTCACTGGAAATTACAGAGGACAGCATAGCAACAGGGTATTAAAAATGTGATGCAGATCTTAACTCTTCATTCAGTATCAATACAGAAGAAAGGTATTAATAGAAGAACCAACAGTGAAGGGAAACTTTTTTTTTTTCCCCTCTAATTGAAATATTCCAGATATTCAGCATTTCCTGCTGTATAAGTACATAAACGGAAGGATTTATTTAAAAAGTCATTACAGCTGCATAAGCCTTCTCCACTTTAAGACTAGCACTATAAGGGAGGATACTACCTGCATACTCTGACAATGTACTTTAATTCTTTAGCTTCACCATACACAAATGTTTAAATCATGGGTAGGCTGTGAAAGACCTACTTTCCCTGGTAAGTCAGCAGAAGCTAAAAGCCTTTACTAGGATTAGAGTTCACCAGCTTTTTCACTGAGATGCAGCTCAATAAAAAACAATCTTGGAGGACATACCTCCTTGGCTTTGCAGACACGTACACAGGATTGCTTCTCCCATCACCCAGCACAGCCCTCCACCTCTCTGGTCCAAGAAAATGGAGCTAGTCTATTTTTAGCTTCCTTTAATGAGATTTATTGGATAAACAGGCGATGGAAGCTCAGCTACATCAATGACAAAGGTATGGTGGTTTCCTGTGTCGGGACCCCCTCAAGGCCATAGATCTCATATTGAGGGCTGCCAAATTGTCCTGGGGAGGAGCAGGATGGCTTCAGGGTGGTAGCTCCATGGAGATACTTGAACTTTTCTATCTTATCTGTGCATTTAGGTGACAGCTAACATACTTAGTGAGCTCTAGTATTTTATTAAGCTCTCCACTTGCCTTCTGTACTCAAGGTTTGGTCATTACATGGTGTTAAATGCAATAAATCTCTGGAAAAATCTGGGTTAAGGATCATGGAGAGCTTACCAACCTTCACCAACCAAGCATTTCCCATTGGGGAGTGACCACACACTCCCTAGGAGAACTGGAGACCTGGGGTGGCAGTGCCAGCAACGAGCTCTCCTCCTAATTAATTGTAGCTATACTGCAATCTGTTAAGGAGCTGTGTGATGGCAACTGAACAATGATAACTTGCATGTTCTGATGCCAGAGCATAAAAAGCCAAATTACGTGTCAGGTTGTCCTAGTATTGTGGGGGGGGCGGAGGGGGGAAGAAAAATACCATATGTTGTTTTTAATCTTTGTAGAGTTGTTTAATGTTCCTCTAGCACAGAAATACAAAAATGGGGGTTTTTAGGAGTACTTTCCTTTGCAGAATTTCTTTGTGATAAATTATTTCCCTTTCAGCCTAAATGCACACTGTGCAGTACCACATTACATACTGTTTTCTAAGTGTTGTGGCTTAGTAAGTTTCAGAGCTCAGAAAAAAAAGAAGGAAAAAAAAAAAAGACAAGAAAATTGTATTTTACATGATTCTTGGGAAACTCGATCTTCCTTGAAAAACATTTAAGAGAGTTGCCATATTGCCTTGAGAAGAAGCATTAAAAACCTGCCTGGGGAAGGACCATGAGGAGAGGCTATTTGGACACTAAAAATTGCCTCTGAAAGAGATTTAGTGATGAGATTTTGCAGTGTGGTATGAGAGACACACCTGGATGGTTACATGGGAACAGAGACAGTTACTGAGGGGCCTTGAGTGTTACCTTCACATACTAAAAATAAATAAACCCCCCACTTTAAAAAAAAAATTATTTTATTGAGATTTTTTGGCCATTTTGACCAAATGTGGTGGCCAGCTGATAGTCATAATTGGATCTTACTCACTCTTAGTGTTATTAGATTAGGGGAACATGGCAGGGGGGAACCACCCCAGGAAGCCGCACATCTGGTTATTATTATTTATCTGTTTTATCTGGATTTAAAAAACAGTGCCTGCTTATTTCTCAAGTTAATGCACATGAAAGAGAGAAGACAAGACCAAGATCTTGCAGATATTAAAGTGGAAAAAAAAAAAAAATGCTGAGCAGCCACAGTTTTTGCAAGCAATGCACACTGGAAAAGCAATAAAATGACCAGCATATATCACTGCTGCAGAGGTTTCTTTCTTAGCAAGGGCAAGCTTATCCATAAATTGCAGTAAGCAGAATATCGCCACTGAATGAGAACCACAAAAAGAAAGAAAATACACAGGAAAGGTGTGAAAAAGTGTTTTGAATGTCAAAATCTAAATTTTCAGGAAGAAATTCCTGACCAGCAGAGTGCCCCTTAGCTCTCCAGCTCTCAGGCACCAAGAGGGGTCCCTTCAATTCTTTGCAGAGGCCCTTTAGCGAGCAGGGCCCTGTGAGTTACATGGCCTCCAAAGCTAAGGGGGTCAGGCTTCCATGAGTCATGCTGTGGAGGTGGGGGGATTTCCAAGGACCTCCAACAACACACCCTCCCACTTAGCTACTGGGGTAGGAGGGGATGCTCCTTGTTCCAACACCCATCTCTGCACCCTCCATTCTACCAGACAACTGGGTAGAAAATCTCTGTCAAAACTCTTTTAAAGTTAAATTTCATGTTTGCTTTTCACAAAACAGCATTTGCTTTTGACGGAAAATTTGTAATTTTTTTTTCTTCTCTCTACAAAAGAGGATGCACGGGGGAAGAGCCTGACCCTAGAAGCAAACACCAGAGAGCCCTCTGCACCAACAACTTTGAGCCATACAGACACCTTTGGTACAGGCAAACATCAAAGTTTCAGGTTCAGATTCTTCTTAAAAAAGATTTATTTATTTATATATTTAGGAAAAACAAAGCCCATTTCCAAGCATCTGTAGTTAAAACCCTTTTTTGCCTTTGCTGAGAGGAGGACAGTGAAAGAATCATCTTATCTCCGTAAGCTCATAGCAATGCTCTTGCTCAGATGCCCTAAAGCTCATTCTCTCCAATCTCCTACACTTGCCTTTGCTATAGACCTTCAAAGGCAGCAGAAAGGTAGCAGACTTGGTTTTTCACATGCTGAGATGAAGACAATTCATTTTCTATTCCCTAGCAACATGCCTATATAAACAACCGCCAGACAAGCAGTAAAATTCGGTTTGAGAACTAAAAGCAAATTGACATTGTAAATAGATTGTTTTCATACCTGAAGTGGTGTAAGAGGAGCTAAAGGAGCTTAAGTCGAATTGGAGATCACAGTTTTTTCCTTTCATGAAATGCACATATATAGTGAAATAGAGCACTACATCCAGCCATCTTTTCTCAGCAGCACGCACCAAATTTTCCAGTCACAGCTTCTTCATGTTGCCAATTCCAAAAGCTTTTCTTGTAAAATTAAACAAGCTTAGTGATTTCACAAATGCAGAAATACTGCAGATTTGTTTGGTTTTAATTTGCTTATAGTTTCTTCCACCATTGCTGCACTTCCACTTCTCACATTTGCTTTTCAGCTCACCCCTTGGCCATGGTGCTACGGCACTGCTGATGTCAACCTTGCAAGAGCTTCCACTCATCTAGCTCAGAGCATTTTGAAGAAATTGCCTTTTCTCCTCCTCATGCTGCGACCTGAAGGGCCACCCAGCCTGTGGGTGCACAGAGATCATGGCCATGGGTTTGTAGGATTCTGTAATACACAAGAACATAGAGGCTTTATGTTCTAAATGTCTCTGCTTTATTACAGATTACCACAAATACCACAAAAATCACCACTAGCAAGTATGTTTATGATTAATAAAAGGGATATGTGTATCTGAAGCTATTACGAGTAACTGTCAGCAATTAATAGCATGGCAGCAATCAATTATAATAACAATAGTATAGAAATAATCAATAGTACTAAAGCAATAACCAAGTAAGTATATACTATTACAGGTTATTACTTATCCTTAGTGAAGGAACACTTACCAACAATATAACAGCAGATATGATAGATTATTTATATGAACATATAATATCAGTATTAAGTAAATTAGATCTCAGAAGGGGCCAAACCATCCCGAAAGTGGGAGGAGAATCCAAACCAACCCCTGAAGTTGTCTCAAAGGGGACCAATAACAGAGAGTGTCTCACTTCAGAAACGCTCTGCATGACAGAGGCTGGACTCAGACAGGCATCCCCAGTGGGGTTCCACGATCTCATAGAGAGTTTGTGTGGAGAATTCAACATGTTTAGGGAGCAGAAAGTACATGCAGCACAGGAAGTTCTCAGAGAGAGATCAGCTCTATTTTGGATAAAAAAGTACGTAATTTTTTTATCACAGAGATGTAAGAGGTAATAGGATGCCATCACTTTAAGCAGCCACTAGATGCTGTTAATTTCTAGTTTTCACCTGGGATAGCAAATATTGATGATGTTTTCTGTTCTTTCAAACCAGTTTTTATCTTCCCAGACTTTTCCTCCTCTTGAATGGTAGCTATTGATTCATACTTTCTCAGGATATTTTCCTCTTTTTCCAGACTATTTTTCACCTTTTCAGACAATAAGTTGTTATCACAGTTCCTTGTTTTTGCAGTTATCGATGGTATCTTTGGATATCTGCTGTTTCTGGGTACCCAGCTGTACTTCAAAGATGCCAGATGTGCACTTCTCATGGATGCTTCTGGTTCATAGGCCTGGTTCCCAGGCTGGCAGTTCCCAGGCTGGCAGGCATTTCCTCTGTCAGTATTTTTCCAGTAGATATTTTCTTCTGTTAAGTAATTTTTCCCTTCTAACCAGGCCACCTTTATGACTGCTCCCATCACCTCAACCACCAATGTCACTGCTTGGTGGCTACCACATTAAATCTGCAAGTTGCCAGGTGTATCTGTGGAAGGGAAAAATAGTTATTTTGGCAGTTGGCTTGGCTGAGAGAGTGAAGAGGTGTTATCGATTTGTTTTTGTTTTAAGAAAAAAAAAAATTAAGCAGGAACTAGCTTGGATCAGAGGAAAATACTGTGAGGGTTTGTGAGAGGATCTGAATGTGAAATGCTATCTGTGCACAAGTTGCAAATACAGGTGAACTGAGATTTGGTTGGTTGGGGTTTTTGCCTCCATCAGAATGTGTGTTCTGAAATTTTTTTACTTTATATTCCAGCCAAAGAGATACACAGAAAGAAAAATAAAGAAACCAAGTTTTGACCTACATTTTCCAGTTACCCTTTTTCAAAAAGAAGCTGCTTTTTTTTTTTCCCTCTAATCTGACTTTTAGTGAAGAAAAAAAAAAACAAACCCTAAAAGTAGAAGCCACAGGATGTACTATTTTGCATGATATGAAAGTAGAGAATAAGACTCCCAGCTCAGGCCTGTTTCAGTCCCCCAGAGGGAAGGAGGTTGAACTGTATATCTAGTGCTCTCCATCTTGCCATTGCAGAAGATCTGGACATGAGCAGAAATGGCACACATTTTTGAGGATATGTTGACCTCATTCCTATCTGAAAGGCCCAAATAATTTAGAAGGCAATTACAAAAAGGGACACAGATGCTAGGGTCTCATTGACAGTCCATGGGTATTTTTTGAAATCTCCTTAAAACCATCAATAGGTCTTGCAACACAACAACAGCAATACTTCAAATACTTAGTCAAGTTGACTCATTGTGGGGTGGGAAGTGATTGATGATTTTGATATCTACATCTGTCTCTGGGCAAGGTCTGGGGCAAAAATACAGGCCATGAAGAAGCGTAAGGCCAAAGCATGATGTAGACTAGAGATTTTACTGTTACCTTATAAGAGAAATCTGGACATAAAATTGAATGTCTGAGGAGGATCATCAAAAATACAGCTTTTACTTAGTCTGTCAGGAAGGGATTTGTATTTATGAATTTTTATTATGTTTATACCCTTTTCATCTTCTTCACTCATTTATCTGTTCTCCACCAGGTTTCCTCTTTTCTTCTTCCTCTTTTCAACAGCACTTGACTAGATGCCCTATCATGAGAGTACTTTTTCCAACTGACCATACAAAATATGACCAAAACCAGAATCTGGAAAGTTAATATGAAAAAAACTCCCTATCTTCAAAAAAGACCAAATTTAATTTCCACTGGGCAGCTTGTTAGAGTAAGATGAGATGACAGATCAGCAGTATGGAGGTAGGAAGGCCAGGATGTGCAATGGTCATCTAAATCACTCCCAAGTTGTGTCAAACATCTTAAAAAAACACTGCAGCTTCAAGATATAGTAAATGTACTTCAGCTTCTCATTCAGAAGATAGACTCACCACTTCCTTTCTGATGGTTGTCAGCTGGATAATGCTACTGGATAATTAAATTTATTGTTTTGGAAAAAAGACCCCAAATCTACTTAAGGACAGTAGGGTTCCTTTTCAGAAAGCAAACAAACAAAGCAACACTGATACAAGCAACAGGATGTCTCATCAGAGTCCTTTCAGTGACAATCCTCTGGACTGAGGCGAGGCTGAGCAGGTCTGTGCATGAAGGATAACGGGGCATTAGGTCGGGAATGAGGCAGATCTTTGTCTTGCAGAACTGGCTCACCCCTGACACAGCTCCTGCCAGCTCACTTTCTTTAACACACCATATTTGCCAGGTGTGATGCCAGCCAGAGTCATAGTAACCTGCAGCAAACTGGAATCTTACAAAAGACCATGCAGGTACGTAACATGCAGGCAACTTACCTTCCTGGAGTTCCATTAGCACAGGAGAGGTTTACTCCTCATGCAGCTTTGAACTCTTCAGCAATTATCTTAAAATGTGAATTAGCTAACTCTTTCCTGCTGTGACAGGGACTTCCATCAGGGGTCTCCCAAACAAATTTTTCTTTACCTTTAAGGGCACGTGTTTAGGATCTTGATGTGGACTGATGAAGCTTTCTGATTTGTAGTAAGTGGCCAACTGTGTCTTTAGGTAGGTATATCTCCTTCTCCTCTGGGAGGTTCTCCTCCTCCTCTACTCTGCCCTAGTTAGACTAGGAATACCGTGTCAAGTTTTGGTCTCCCCAGTTTAAGAGAGACAGGGATCTACTGGAAAGAGTCCAACGGAGAGCTGCGAGGATGATTAAGGGACTTGGGCATCTGCCCTATGAAGAAAGACTGAGGGAACTGGGGCTATTTAGTCTTGAGAGGAAAAGACTGAGAGGGGATCTTATTAATGACTATAAATATCTGAAGGGTGGGTGTCAAATGGAAGGGGACAATCTTTCTTTTCTATAGTGTCCAGCAATAGGACAAGGAACAATGGGCATAAACTTGAGCATGGAAGGTTCCACCTCAACATGAGGAGGATCTTCTTTACTGTGAGGGTGACAGAGCACTGGAACAGGCTACCCAGAGAGGTTGTGGAGTCACCTTCTCTAGAGACTTTTAAAACCCATCTGGATGTGTTCCTGTGTGACATGCCCTAGGTGATCCTGCTTTGGCAGGGGGGTTGGACTCAATGGTCTCTAGAGGTCCCTTCCAACCTCTAACATTCTATGATTCTGTATGTTTAAAGGCAAATTCAATATTATGGATATAAAATAATAGCAATATCACCTGAATTTTAGATAAAGGAAATACAGTGATAACAGGCTGAATACGGTGTGGCTGTCTGAAGGAATTGGTTGAATATACTGTGGACCCAAATGTTATATTTGTTACCTGTCAAGCACTGTACCCCTTTGGAATTCGAGATTTCTGTCACACCAATCTGTAAAAAATAAGATGCATGAGCCACATTCCATTTCAGTCTTAGGAATGATACTAATGAAAATTTATCCGATATGTAAGCATATGAGGGTAAGAACATTGTCACAAAATAGGTATGTCAAAATATTTATGGCATAAAGGGCAACTAGATTAGGAAACGCATTATATAAACCATCAAGATTTTAGCAGAGCATTTGCCTTTTTCCATGATGGTATGTCACACTGGGAACATTGGCCACTAAGGAAATGAAATTCTAAATATATTTACAGGGTGATGTTGATGACAAAGATGGTGCTGTGCTGATGAAATCTCAGAGGTAAGCACAGGAATGGATGCTTTGTGGTCACAGCATAAAAGAATCCACACAGCTGAGGCCCAGGCCAGGCTTAAATGGAAGAAAATGTTTATCACAGCTCAGATATAAGTTATATAGTTCATTGTGTACAAATAATTTCCAAAAGCCAAGGATGAGCACAAGACAACAGAACTAAACATGGCTCCCTAAGCGATGCTGGCATTACTAAGATCTTCCTGTAGCTCTGAAATAGAAACACATATAGGGAAATGAGATATAGAATCACTCAATTATCTTCTGGCTCATGTAATATAGTGCATTTTTCCATTAGTGAACATGAAGCGTGAGCAGCAGAAGCAAGTTCAACTGTGAGAGGGTGAGTCCTGGGACCTTCTGTCCCTCTGATCATCATTGTCCCATCTGGTGCTTAGCAGGTCCTATAGTGCTGGCCCAAGGGCAGTGCTCCTCAGTTAGAGCTCACCCTGGTGAGGCTACAAGGAATTGCCTGATGGCTTGATACCAGAAAGAATTCGAGAAGGCTTATAGGGGTGTCTTTCCACCTCTAGAAAACATGCAGGCAAGAGGACCTTGCTCTTTCCCACACCCGCATTTAGTGTCACAGTGAGCCCACACTGTCACTTCAGTCAGCCTAACAGGGTGTTTCACCGTTGGATCCCTACAGAATCCCCAGTACCTTTGCACTTGATGCCAGAGGGCAGAAGCACTGCCAGAGGAAAAATAAATATTTAGTGACCATTAGATGGGGCAGAAACAGGGTTCAGCAGCACAGAAGATGAAGCAGATGAACTTTAAGACAATCTGAAAAAGAAAAATTGGGAAAAGGTGGAGATTATGGTTGATTGATTTTACTGTCAGTAAAGCTACTTCAAGGCTGATGCTGCACATACCCTTAAAAAACCACATAACACTAGCTACTAATATTTACATGCAATGATTTTCTCAAAAATTTTAGTAGAAAGTAGAGTAACAAATATGACAGAGAAATGGGATTTTTTTTTTCCCCAAGATTACTTTGTCCAGAAGATAAAAGCTGTAGATATTAAGGAGGGAGAAAAAACAATGAAAATGAAAACCAGCACTAATCCAGGACCTGAAAGCTGTACTTTCATGATGCACTGCAGTAGATGGCTTTTAATAATCAGAGAAACTATATATATCAGCCTGCTTGCAGCAAAGTCATCTTGTGGGACCAATGGATATTAAGCTAGAATATTTGAGAAAGACAAAAACAAAACCCAACAAAACCACAAACAAGCCTTCCACGATTCACAGTTTGAAAGCAGAAGAAATCTAGCAAATAGTTTCAAAGAACCTTCAAAAGGTGACCTCATGGGTGATACCTGTAGCGCCAGGAGAACCTGGGAGGTAAGTTCACCCCACTCTTCCTGATTAGAGATCTGACCTCCCAACAGGATCATTCCAGTAACCTGTGTGCTATGGAGCCTCTCTTCTACCAAAACAGCCCAGAGGAAATGGGAAACACTTGTGTCTGTGGTTGGCCAGAGAGGTATTCAGCACGTCATGGCCCTGGGGAGGCTCAGTTGCCAGTCCCTGCTCTGTTCAGTAGTAAATGTTTTATACAAATTGGAAGTGTGTTGACAAGTTGATAGTGAAATGATCTTCCTTTAGACTATTCTACATGCAATCTGTTCTGGAGGAAGTGATAGAAGGTATTTAAAACAGGTTTCCCAAGTCCACATGGAAATTTTAAAAGAAGGGAATAATAAGGTTTTTTCTTGTCTTTGGGCTTCTTCCTTCATTTTGGCCAAACATACTCAACAAAATCAACTCAAATCTTGAAATCAGATTGATTCTAATTAGACCAAATTCTTAGGGAACAAAGTATTTCATAAATATTATAAAGTGTTTTCACAAAAAAGAAGAGAGAATGCTAGATAAAATAATTAAAAGTGGACTAGAAATCCAGAGTATTTATGAAATATTTCTTCACTCAGGTTTGCTCTGTAACCTTCTGCAGTGGACCCTTCTTGCTGTGGCTCACATTAGTACGACCACCTACCTGAACTATATCTGGGATTTAGATACCCTTCTCGGGGTCTCCACAGGCTGTCAGATGATTTATGCCAGAGCTGTACCCCTGCTCTCTGTTCCAGTACCCCTGCCTGGGAAGAGAGGTAAAGCAACTTCCAACTAAGTTCATTGGATGCACCCTCTCACAAAGTATTGTCCTCTGAGGCTGGCCTGGTGTAGTGTAAAGAATGAAGGAAAAAGAAGGAAAGAAAATCATTCAGGAAGGAAATAATTAAATTTTTTTGAAAGTGTTTGCAATGTTAGAAAATTCCACAACTACCTTAAGAAATCCAATGAGTTTTGTCATAATACTGCATGCTCACATAGGACTTAAGAAGGAAAATGCACCTGATCTCTGTTTGCCACAAGTGGCTAGGGCTGTAGCCCTGTGATCATGGGTCTGTTCTGGTTCCTGGGATGCTTTGGTTGACATTGGCCACAAGCCTGTGAGCCAGTTGCTGCCCTGCCTCTGACCTATGTCCTCCATTTGACCACTTGATTGCAAGTTCAAATAATGATCCACCTTCCTCCTTTTTATTGTACCTTTATTTTATATCACTTCTAAAGAAATTATGGTGTTGGTTTTTTTTTTCTTTTTTTTTTTTTTTGCCATTAGGAAAACCTGAATTTCTGTTTCTTTAATTAACATTCTTTTGAAACCTTCACTTCTCTTCCAGCTTTCTCTTACTATTAACATAATGTGTCTTTCCATCTCAACTGACATTTTAGTCTGAAAAGTGACTGTGAAATTGCTTTTATTTGTAATGTGCTCAATGTAAGAGTTCAGCTGGATTTTACTTTACTGACAAAACCAAGCTCCTCCTGCAATAGCTGCCAAATTAACATGGCTAAGAAAAAAACAATCTAGACTCTGCTTCCTCCTTGTTAACTTGAAAATAAGCCTATTCATGGAAAACCTATCCATTTTGTTCAGACTTACGTGATTCCAGAGCCTGTATGTGTAAATAAGAAATTATGCAGGTCCTAGTTTTCAGTTGTCTATAGCTCTGAAAGCTGTCAACAGACCTGGATGGACAAAACTTGTCATCTCAGTGTTTATGAGCTTACATAAGAAAGTTAGTTTTTGGATCAGAGATTTGATCTGCAATCAGTTTAATGACTGGAGACAAAAAAAGGGCAAACTTCTTATCTGTACACTGGGCAGGCTTATTTTCAAAGTATTGAAAGACTGTCATTTTGGTAACAGTTTTCCATCAAGGTATTTTTCAAAGTCTGGGGAGTTAAATTCTATACCTTTTATTAGCTTAGGCCAGGCCTCCACTTTTTCATTATGATGCAGAAAAGTAGTCCTGAAGCCTCATGTGGCATTAATGAAGGCAGAGCAGTGGGGGTGACAGAGCAGCTGTATGCACCTCATAACTCCCAACCCGCTGCCCTCTGACAAGCGATGGCCACTTGCCTTGTATGCTCTTTATTGAAAGGAATACACAAAGGGATAACATTGGGCGCTGTCTTGTCCTTATAAAACTGTCTCTAAGTACACTAGTTTAGAGGTTTTCCTCTTATCTTGACTCATTTTATTATTTTTAGTGACCCCAGCTTTGTAAGGTACATGTCACATTATCTTGCAGTGCGTAAAATAAACGATTGCATTTTAATTTGCTAAATTTAATGTAAAATGTGTTTCAGCTGTATGTTTTCAGTTATGAAACCCATTTTGACAACTGAGTAATAGACAGTAATGTATGGCCAGCAGGCTGAGGGGAGTTCTCTTCCGCCTCTACTCTGCAGTAGTGAGACCACATCTGGAGTATTGTGTCCAGTTCTGGCCTCCTCAGTTCAAGAGGGACAGGGAAATACTAGAGAGAAACCAAGAGAGAGTTACAAAGATGATGAAGGGACTGGAACATCTCTCTCAGGAGGAAAGGCTGAGAGCCCTGGGGCTGTTTAGTCTGGAGGAGAGAAGACTGAGAGGGGATCTTATTAATGTTTACAGATATCTGAAGGGTTGGTGTCAAGTAGAAGGGTCGAGTCTCTTTTCAATGGTGCCCTGGGACAGGACGAGAGGTAACGGTCACAAGCTGAAACACAGGAAGTTCCACCTCAACATGAGGAAAATCTTATTTGTTGTGAGGGGGACAGAGCACTGGAACAAGCTGCCCAGAGAGGCTGTGGGGCCTCCTTCTCCAGAGACTTTTAAGACCCACCTGGATCTGTTCCTGTGTGGCCTGCCCTGGATGTTCCTGCACTGGCAGGGGGGTTGGACTCAGTGATCTCCAGAGGTCCCTTCAAACCCCTACCATTCTATGATTCTATGTTTTTATTTTTTTAAATCATTCATTCTCCATTCAAGTCATTAAGATCTGTGGAGTTAGTATGTCTGTTGATGTTGGTGTTTCCATGCTTTTCTGTCTCCTTATAGCAAGGATCCAACTTTTAAACTTAATTTGCCTTCTCAGTTTTCACCATAAACAGTGACGTTCCACAGCATATTTTAAGTGATGTGACAGAAGACTGAATCATAGAAAAAGGGACTCAGGTGGATCACAAAAGATCACTCACTCCTACTTTGAGGAAGGATCAACTGCATTTCTGTCATGACTCACAGATATTTGCTAAGATATTTGGTTTTGGAGGTGTTTAGTAGGGGAGCTCCCAGGGCTTGTTTGGTAATAAAGCCAGTGCTTCATTATATTTTAGGGCTTCTCATAAGGGATTTCTTCTTATTTCCAGTCTTTATTCCCTTTTTACAATTAAGCCCACCCATTCTTGCCTTTTCTGCTCTATGCATACAGAGAATATCTTTTTTCCCTTCCTCTCAAACATCCCTTTTTCAAAGTGCTTGAATACCATCTTGTTCCTTCATTCTCTTTGTTTTCTCTTCATTCAGCCTTTCTCAGAAATCAAGCTTTCTGGTTCTCTGATCATTCTTACCACTTCCCTCTGCAGTGCTTGCTTACCAGCTCTTCTGAAGCAGAGTGCTCTGACCTTTCTTTGTAATAGAGCTGAGCTAGCACACTGTTGTTTTAAATCATTTTAGGGATACAGCAGTACCAGAAGGAAACCCAGTAACACTTTTTTTAAAAAAGTAAGTAAGAAACAAGAGGATATATTATGTGGTAGAAGCCAAACTAACATGGAGCCAAAGAAATGGTTAAGTTTTCCAAATTAGTTCAGCATTTCTCCTCCCCCCCCAAAAACACCATACACAAAACCCCCAAAACATCTACAATGTTAATGCAGTGAATAAAATATAGCTAATATTTCTAGACTATGAGGCAGCTTGTATAAACTTGGCAGAAAAAATCTGCAGTAAGGGGTTCTAGTGATCTGAAGGAAATAAAGTGTGTAAGAAATTTAAGGAAGAAAAGAAATCCCCTAAGTGGGCGGGGGTGTGTGTGTGTGTGTGTGTGTGAAGTCTCTGCTGCAATTGGAGGGGCTGGGGGCTGTACTTCAGTGAGAGACAGAAATTGCATTTCTGTTCATAAGTCTTACTGAAACTGAACTATTTATAACAAGACAGTTGCTGTAACAGTTCAGTTGCCAACATTTTAAGGAAAGACCCTAGGTCATAATAAATGACAGCATAACTAGTATCTGAAATAAAGCATTTAGTCTGCAGGAGAGAAGAGCAAAGAATGTGTTAATTCATACAGCATATGCCTGCTGTCATTTGTACAGATGGAGAAAAAGAATATGTTTATATGAATTTTTTAAATTATTTTTTTTTAGAGATACATTTAGATTTAGTCCTTGTTATCCCCAGGGTAAAACTTGCATTCCAGGGCCAAGGTGGTTCATCTGGCCTGGACAGCACATGAGGGTCTGGCTGCCCAAGAGCAGCGGAATGTTGTACTGGAGTGCTGGGATCCCTGCTGCTATCCCTGGCTCTGCCCTGGAGAGCCTCATGCATCTCTTGCCTGTTTCTTCTTGCATAAAATGAGAAGAACATACTTTCAGTCTATGCCATGCCTTGGGTTCTGTGGATGATGAACACTTTCTCCAACAGGTAGTTTCTCAACAGATCTATCAGGTGCACCACTGGAGTACATATACCTTTCCATCATGAAGATTGCATATGCTTTTTTCCTGAAGCTGCAGTGAAAGTGTAACTTAACTAATCCATTCCATTAAAAAATGTCCCATGAAGGGACAGTAAAGTCCTCAAAAAGCTGCAGTTCAGTCTGTGGCTCTGCAGGGTTTCAACTCCTTCACCACCATTCCGGTTACTGAGGCTCAAGAGGGTTTCTTACATTTGTTTCCCTCTTTGACTTATCGTTTCCTTTGAGTTATCCTACTGGACTCTTAAGTTATCCCATAAGCCTCTTCCGGTCTCTGTATCTCAAGAGTAATTCAGGCAATTAGTTGCTGTCTTACAGAGCTAACTGCTGATGTAACCCAGGTATTATCCATGAAGAAAGCAAGAGAAGTGCTAAAAGGAAAAATGCTGAAGCCTAAAACAGATATAATATGAATGAGAAAAGGCAGGACTGGACAAGACTTGTCTTTACTCCCCCATTTGTGTTTTACTCCCCCATGCTTATGCAACATATAACTTTATAACTGGTTAGTCTGTTGCTGGCAGCAACAGACTAACGAGTCACACATAGCTGACTGTTTGGCCATCAGATCTGTAACTAGTGTCATATGATATTATGCAAAAAGTAGGCGAAGCAAAACGAAGTGTTAAAGTAGGCGAAGCAAAATGGAGTGTTCCTGCAGTCTAATACAAAATATTATTCCTATGTGATCTAATGCAGCAGGGTAGGTGTGTTTCAAGAATCACAGAACGTTAGGGGTTGGAAGGGACCTCCAAAGAACATCAAGTCCAACCCCCCTAAGAAGCCACCAAAAGGGAGAGAATGTTTTCAGGTGTTAATGAAATACACGAAACTCTGATTTTGCCAGCCTGAACCTCAGAGTAAAAGGGATTCAATTCCTGTTGCCAGGAAAATAGGATCAAATTCAGGACTTTGCTGGGGAAGTGAATCGCATAATTCCTGCTGGCTTTGATAGCATGAGAGTCTGGCTCCTGATTAAGATGCAGCAAGAGAGGCTGGTTTGCTTCCCTGGAAGATGGAGGAGCCTTCCCTTGTCCCACTCAGATGAAGTGCATATGAGCTTATGTGGGGTGGATTTATAGTTTGTAGTGGTTTTGGAGATATTTGGACTGCCTTTGTTCATGCTTCAGTGGGCAGCTCGATTAGTTTTGGGGTTTTGCCCATGATAACTGGTCTTTCACCATTAATGTCTCAGACTAAGATACTGGATTTTCATAATTCTGGTTCTTATACCTTTATGTGTAAAATGATTTTTTGGATAATGTGTCTCCCCATGTAAATCTGCAAGATACAATGAGAGAAGGTAGAAGGAAAAGGCAAGCAGGAGCAGGGAACAGGCTGTGAGAGAAGATTAGTGCCAAGGGGCACTAGGAAGAGGATGGAGGGGAAGGAAGGCATGGGACTACCTGGCTGGAGGATGCTTGAGGTAAGTTCCTTGAGACCCAACCTCCTGCTGAATCACAGGTTTTGATATTTGGTTTAGGCATAACCTCTGAAAGGAGTAACTGGTGCAGCACCATCAGATAACAAAGGACCCAGTTCACTTAAAAGAGCAGATGGACTGCTGTGATAGTGCAAGAGTGAATCACTGGTTACAGAAATCCTCAGCAACTGAAACAAATAAACAGGCCACTAGGTAGAAACTGTCTGACTCTGCTGGGTCTAGGAAACCATTATTTTGGCAGAAAGAATGAGAACAGGCAGGTAATGGAATTGCCCATGCTCCAGGGTGCAAATACACCAATCTTCATACACTACTTCACATAACAAACTGTCTGATGATGTTGCTTATTCCAGATTAAGTTCATCCACATAAAAGATGCACTTCTGAATTTCTTCTCTTTCATATACATGCACCACAAATGCCATTGTTAATATGGACAGGATTTAATGGCCCTAATCTGCAGTATTACAATTTCACCTACTTCTTTTAGAGAGGATGCAAAATAGTCTCATGGTCAGTTTATATTTTTGAACCACACTGTAGTTGCCCCTTGGGCTGGGCAGGCTGATCAGGTTCTGTCTACCATGGTAACACATCTTTTTTTGTTGTTGTTGGGAATCTAGATGAGCATTTCCCTTCTTCTCTGCTGTGACTGGGGTTTCCAAAAGAGATGAGCACAGTTCCTACCATGGTGAGCTGAAGCTGTTCCTCATCACTGAACAGTTGAAAGCCATGCAGACAAGATGCTCTGTCAGTATGCTCTTCATCCCCTAAAGACCCCAAGAGCAGCCTAGGTCCCCTGGGGGCAGCAGCAAGTAGGTAGCACCCTATACGTGAAACACAAAACCCTGCCTCAAGTTTAAATAAACTTAATCAATGTTAGAGGATCTTGTATATTACCACGGTTTTGGCAGGTCACAAGGTAACTTCTCTAGAGGCTGAAAGGTTCTCTTCAGAGGGAGCAATGCAGCCAGGCCATTGGGTAGCCTCTGTCTCATGCTATAATTTGTTGACTTCTATATACTTGTATGTGGGAAAAACTCTTTCTAACTCTTATGACAGTGTTGCCTCAAACATGGTAAAAGCTCATGACTGTAGCAGAGGACACAACTACTTAAAATATAAGTTGATCAGTGCATGGAAGAGCTTGCAATCGAGGGGGCCTTGGCTGTGGTGCAGGCAGTCCTTCCATCCTTTTTGTAACAACAAGCACAGTTACATTGTGAATGCCCTCACTCGGCCACTCAGCCAGAGGGGT
Source organism: Megaceryle maxima (assembly GCA_024605025.1). Lineage (NCBI taxonomy): Eukaryota > Metazoa > Chordata > Aves > Coraciiformes > Cerylidae > Megaceryle > Megaceryle maxima. The sequence continues at coordinate 27,117 of JANHGN010012018.1, forward strand.
AAAGCCTTTGAAGCATCCCCTCTAATCTCTGCAGGAGATCTGGGAGGCCCTCTGAGACCTCAGTCCCAGAATCACTCTTTGGCCTCAGGTTGTTATCTCCTTATAAAGGAGCATATCCCATTTCCCATAGAACTAAAGATCCCTCTTAAAAATATTGACAAATTGCATGCTGCAGTTATTATACATAGAGAAATTGAACTCAATGTTTTACCCAGAGATTCTTGAAGTATCCCTGGATCATAAAGCAAACACTCAGTTGATATTTATTGTTTTTTCCCCCTACATTGCTTTGCTATTTCAGGTGTCTTCTCCCCTTATGACTAATCTATGATGAAGACGTTTTATTTGCAAGGAGAAGCAGCTCCATAGTGAAAAAGGTCTTGCCAAGTGAGACAGGAGGGAAAACAATAACTCAACACTTCTTGTCTATCACTCACCTGCCCTCCTACAATGCAAGAAATTCAACAAATACCAATTTGTATGAATCCTTTAAAAACTTTTCAGTTTAAAGGGCTAAGTTCTTTCACCTACTGAGATTTTTCTTTTCTGGGAAGTTTGATGTTAAGGTCTAATTCTGTTTCTGCCTCAGACTCAATCTCATACCCAAAGCCACTTAAAATTGTCAGATAACTTCAATTTCAACCACTCATTGAGGATCTTTACTGGACCCCAACGATTTTTCTCCCCATAGAATACCACTGTAATCACTAAAGATTTTGCTGAATAAATAAATAAAAGATACAGCTGCTTAGCATGTATTAAGTCTAGGCGCTACAATAAAGGGTATAATAAAAGTCAAGGTAAGAGGTAAGAAGAACAGAAAACTAAAATAGAGGAAGCAAAGGAACTTCAGGACAGAAGTTATGCTGGTATGGAAAATGAAGCAGGATTAGCATCAGGCTTAATCATTATTAATGCAATACTTAGTCTTCATTTTCCATTCCTGTCTAGGCTTGCATTTGGTAAAATACTCTTGAAAAATAAACATTGTTATCCTTATTTTGTAGTGACATCAAAGCTTTTAAGCCTTTTCTACAAAATTGTTTCAATGTCTGAGGCTAGAAACTTCAGGCTGCTGTACTTACCCCTTCACCACTTAATTTCTCTCATTTTGCAGATGTCCCTGGAAATCTACAATCCTTACAGTCAGCAGCCTTTTATGTAGGAGATGGAGAACTGCTTAGGCAGGAGAAGGCACCAGAATGGTGCCACAAACCTGAACATGTATTGTGAGAATGTGAAAGCTTTGTCCTCTGCTCTTCAGTCAACTGCCGGCCCTGCTTGCAGGGCCTGGCTGCAGCACACTGCCAGTCAGCACCACTCCACTCCACCTCGCTCATCACAAGAGGACTGAATCGAACAAGTAATATCTAGTCAATATTTTCACCAAATAGATGAATTGTTCATCATGATGATGTATATCATCCACAAGTGGCACATCATGAGTCACTAACAAGGTCCCAAAAGATAATCCCTTGTCAGCTCTGTTCTACCAGACGAGGCCATTTAAAAGCTGCTTTCAGCATTTACGTTAACACTTCTCTGTGGGTGGCAGGAGCAACGTGCCAGCTCAGCAGCTGCTGCTTGTCCCAACTTTCAGGACACCTCTGACCATTACAGGACTACAGCTAGAAATCCCAAAGCTATCTTGCAGTTCCATTTTCACAGCCCACAGCCCACATTATGAAAATCGTAAGAGTCCTGAGCAACATTAAAAAACCTTCACATTCTGTAATAGAGGATGAAAATACAGAATGAGATGCTCTTTTTTCTTTCTTTCTTTTTTTTTTTTTTTTTTTTTTTAATGTTTTAGTTGTTTTGTATACTGTTTAGCAGTAAGAAATGAAATTCCTACCTTGGCTTCATCAACGCGCAC
>JANHGN010012018.1:29002-83831 GCA_024605025.1 Megaceryle maxima
GGTACGAGGGGCTGACAATACCGAATGGGATGCTCTTTTTTCCTTCTTTTTTGCTTCTTTTTTTCCTTTTTTAATGTTGTAGCCGTTTTGCATACTGTTTAGCAGTAAGAAATGAAATTACTACCTTGGCTTCATCAACGAGGCCATGGTGTAATTCTTCTCTCACAATCGATGCTGGCAGAGCACTAGTTGCATCAGTAGTTCATGAACATGCTACACAGTTGTGTGTTCCCCTGGACTACTTTATTAAACATAATTTGTGGTCTTAAGCCACATTTTATGTCTTTTCAGTACTGCATATGAATGCCAGTCCTTGAACTTGAAGAGGGGCATTTGAAGTTGGATTTTACAGGGAATCAGGTTTTCTTTTGGTACCTGGAAACTACTCCGGGAAAGTAACTATTGCCACTCCAAAGGCTCCCTGAAATCATCCCAATTAAAAGTGGGGTGATGGTAGAACCTCAGACTGCAGGTTACTATGTGAACTGCTAGTGATTTGAATTTTTCTTCCATAGGAACATTCATACAAGAAAAAATTGTAAAAGTAATGTTTATATTCATACAATGAGGGCATTTCTGCTGTGCTTTACCACCTTGGGTTATTTTAAAAATATGTTAGTTTCCATTAAATTATTTAGCTTTTCTTATTCTCTTATTCAAAGCCTTTTGACTCATTTGATTATTGCAACATCTGTACAATTGTATATCATCCATTTCTCTGCTACATCTGATGTTTTAGACTTTGTCCTCAGATTTAATACCCTATCACTACCCTGTGTCTTCCCTGTCTTTTAACATCGCCACCACCAGTTAGTTTCTTTGAATGCCCACTGCTAATATTTTCACATACAAGCTTATGTGATCTTCTCCATTCTGGCCCTCACATTTGGAGGAGCTCTTCAATGAGGAACTGTTGAGTCTTTCAGGCTCCTGATGCAACTCATCTTTGTAGGAAGGCTTGCAAAAACCTATGTGAACTGTAAATTGTGATCATGGGACCTCTGCCAGGAGTATTTACTCATAATGTGTTTGTTTTCCCTGTATCTGCCTGCTTTCCATCTGCTTCACTTCTCTGAGTAGCGCCCAGCATTTCCACCTCTATGTATAGTCCTTAACACATTGGAGTTTCAGTTCATGATGAGAGGAGCTATGCAGCTATGTGCTCCGCTACTACAAATAGCAAATGATGCTTTTTATTTAGACATCCTGGCAAGCCAGACTGAAAAATTCTCACACCAGGATCTGTCTTTTGTGTAGCACCTAAAATCACTTGATTCTGAAAGATGGTCAGAAACCTTCGAGTAAATATTTTGTCTAACATTACTATGAATACAGCAATTTCAGAGATTAGTATCTGTGTTAGTTTACTCCAAACGGAAGTTTCTGCTCTGACTACTTGTTTTGTCACTCTTGGGTCTTTTATTTCTGCCTCATCCATCCCACCCATGCTTTCTGAGCACCTTCTGTGTAAAACTGCAGCACTGTGTAAAACACACCCTGGAGTAGCTGTTAGCTGGTTTCACAGAGCTCCTGCCAGTTTTCCTTCTCAGAGTTAGAGCTTTGCTTTGGTTACTGCACTGGTTTTGTTTTGTTTTGGGGGATATTTTGAGATATGATTTTTTTTTCCTCTCTTTCCTGCATGGGAAAATTTCTCTGAATCCAAACTGGAGCTGTCTGCAGTGTGTATGGTGGAGGAGGAAAAGGGGAATGAAACAAAGGGCATAAATCCAGCTCCTTGCTTATGACTTTGAGGGGAGTGGAGAGGCTCTATTGGACATTGGACACTGTCTCTCCTTCCTAAGTGACCACTAGACCTCAGCAAACTCACAGCTCAGCAGCTATAACTCACTCCAGCAGCTTCTCTTGTTGGAGATGCTAATGAGATGGTTGGCAATATTTGGCAGCTGCCAATGGCAATGGTTCCAGAGTCGGCTTACTAGATCTGGCATGCCTGCAGCATCGGCAAAATCACAATCAGTCCTGTTGCATTCTCACAGATATTCTAAACACACAATTTCTGTGTTTTTCTACTGAGGTGTGGCATGCTATCCTACTTTGAGCACGGAGTGTTTCTATCATTGTTCATTTTTTCATTAAATCATGATGCATTCAGAGATCAGCCCAGGCATTTAAGGTGTTGCTAAGCACACCCACCCTGCTATGTACATTCCCAGGAGGAGGGCAAAGTTCAACTGTTTTCTGAGTGAGGCCCAAGCTCAACACTGGCTGACATACCAGCCTCTCAAAGCCTGTGGTACTAAAACTTGAAGTGGATAAGACCTGGTTTTGTCTTTGCCTTGGATATTTGTTCAAGAGCAATGATTTATAGCAGTGAACTGAAACATGAACCTGACAGATGGTGAAATTAAAGTAGCTTGGTTTAGCTAAAACAGATCTCTTCCCTGTCAATGTAGCTAGACTGGCTTGAGGTTGTGGGCAATAGCCCTAGGTCTTTTTGGCCCAGGAAATAGTTTTGTTTTGGCATTTATCTGTGAGCTTTCTGTCTGAACAATAAGCCTGTGCTCTAAAGGATTGGAATGATGACATGTTTTTTGAGCAAGGGAGGTTAGGAGAGATTTTATAAATGTGCACACTTACTTTCTCTCTTCCCCTACCGTTACAGAGCCTCATCAGCTTTGACTGGGATGTAGCTGACCAGCTAGAGGTGAAACTGGGTCACTCTGAGATTCAGCTTCCCATGGCGGGATGCCACATTTAGCATGCTTGGAATTCAGTGCATGGAGGGAAGTCCACACCTTGTTTAGGCCATCTGGAGCCCAAGGCCTTTGCTGTGCTCATTTAGACACAAGTTTTGCTGCAGCAAAGGGAGTTTACATTGCTTGGTCCGAGAACAGCCATGTATTCTGTTCCCAAAGCGTTGGATGGTGACTGTACATATGCACGTGCTACTGACGTGCTTGGCATCCTTCTGTATGGACAAAGTATTGCAAAGTGTGGTACTTTCCGGGCTTTGTACTTCCTAGGTTGAAAAGGCTCTGGACTGCTCTCTATGGCTGGGAAAGATGCAAAATATGACCAGTCCACCTGGAGTTTGTATTTGCTAAGTTTTAGAGTATGCTTTATTCATTTGTGTATAAATGGCAGAATGCCCATGTTCCACTGAAAAGCTTTGGAAATCACTTACAATGTTGTCCCTCCAGAAGCTGATAAACGTAGATCCAATTTAGGGAAATACTGTGTCAGCTTCCCATAGTAGATAAGCAATTGCATTTTCTTTGTTTTCTTCAGACACTGGGTTCTCACTGCAATATGAGTGAAGTGGGCTTGGTCTTATTCATCTCTTCAAGAGTTGCTAAAACTTCTTTAAATCTGTAGATAGTGCAGCAGTGTATGTGTGGGAGGAATGAGAACAGCAGCTAGCAAAAGAAACCTTCTGCCCTTACTTTGGTCCAAAGTCTGGATCTACTTTCACAACTTGATAATGTGCAGCCACCACAGAATCCAGACATTTTTTGTGGCATTTCCACTGCAGTTTCAGCTCTGCAGGTCAGGGAGGGCCACAGCATTTTGTATAGCCCAACCCTGCCAGCATCTGCTGTGTCTTTCAGCTGCAAACTGCCCCCCCCATCTTTAGAGCATGTCAATGCTGCAAGAGGCTGTGGCAGCGCTGTTACATGGGAACCGTCTTCTTTATTCCTTGCAGAAGGAGCACTGCCTTTCCAAGAGCTCTTGCCTGGCTGCCCAGCCTCAGGATGAGTTGGATGTTCATTGCTGTTCACAGGGCAATTGAGCCCTGCTTGCACCATCTTTTTCTGGTTCTCCCTGTTGATACCATGACCCACATCTGATGAATCCATACAGGTTCATCTTGTTCCCAGCACAAGAACAGCTCTGTGGAAAAAAGAAGTAAAGACATAGTTATCAATCCTTAATATCAGGCTTTCTGAGACAGTTTTTGACAAAAGTTATGAATAAGGTAAATATAAAAATGTAGTTTTTACTTATACTTAACAATGACATTCCTTTTTAGCTATTTTCTATACGTGTCACCTACATTCTTCTGTCCTAGCTGCAAAAAACTGGGGCTTCAGACATTTCCTAGAGCTTCCAGATGGCTTCTTAAGTTTTATATGACTCTACCTACCCCCTCTGACATTTCTTTCTAGTTAAGATTTGTGTACAAATGGAAATATTCCAGATGGCTATAGCTGGAGCCAAGTGCCTTCAGTACTTCAGAGCTGCCTAGACAGCCCACTAACTAATTGTCCCTTCTCAGTCTGTTCATGTTAAATTCCTCAGACTTCTTTTGGGGTTACAAAATTGTTCTGCGATATAGAATATCTGTACGTTCTACTTTGTTCAGTGACACCCATATCCCCAGTTTCTTTAAAAGACTACATATAATCCATTTATTAATGCATGAATAGCAGACCCACCAAGAGATTTGCTTTGTACAAACATCTGGAAGTTTCCTCCTCCCCTCAAAAAACCCCATGCTTCTTGTGTAGTTATATCTTGTAGTTTTTTAAGAATTATAGATAGTATTCATGTAAACCAAGGTCTGTTTCCAAGATTTCTCAGTCTGTCTACTTGTAGTGAATAATCATGTAATCTGAATATGATTAATTTTTGGAAAAGCAAATCTGGAGATACAGATTTACAGTGATTTACATTGAAGGCTGCCTAAGATTTTTATAGCTTAATTCTCTTTACTTTTTCTGTTAGTTGCAGCAGTGTTTCCTATCTCTTTTCATATGCTTTTCCATTGAATTCTTAAGTGTAAACATAATGAAATGACCACAGTGGTCTGCAAAATTGTAAGACTAACATTTTCCTAGCAAAAAAAGAAGCTAGTTCCCAAGCAAGAGAAACAACCAAATGCTTAAAATCCTTTGTTCCACACTTACCTAAGAAACACAAGAGTGGCTTGCCTCATTAGTTTTCAAAGCATGACACAGAATATAGGAGATAAAAATAACAGCAAGACAAGCTTTGGTAATGGCCTGTTTTTCATGTTTACAAAACAGTTTTGTACTCTACAAGACATTTAATCAGGAGAGAGTACCAAGATTCATGCAACTAGAAATTAGCATTCAATTTGTCTGTTGAAAGAAAAAGACCTCTGGTCAAGGCTTCAAAAGTTGCCATCCCTCAGAACAAGACTGAAAGGAGATCAAACTCTTTTAGGTTTAGACCTAGAAGTGCATAAAGGAGAAATCACCGCTGAAATGTCAGAAGATGGAAAACAAAATCTCTTAAAACCTTTCAGGTGAAGTTGACATCTGTCTTTCTTAACCTCAGAAGGCTTTTTTACATAAAAAAGGCTGGATTAATTATGTCTATGATATTTCACTGCATGCTAGTAGAGATAAACATTCATCAGCTGCTTTTGTTAAAGATAGAGTTAGTATTTTGTAATTAGATGTATTATTAGCTGAAGCTGATTGTACTGCTTCATATTCCTGGGAAAAAATATTGAGATGGGCATGAGAAACTCTACGCTGGCTGGCAGAACAAGCACGGGATGAAGCCAAAGGTGAGCAAAAAGGAAACTGCTGAAAAAAATAAAAAAGTCAGGAAAATCATAGTAACTTGTTCATGCTGACTTCCAGAGGAATATAATCTGTGATTCCTAAATCTTCCTACTTCTTGTGAATAGATTTCAGCTAGTATACCTCTGTCCCTACTGAAGCTGGTTTTCTAAGTAACAAGTTAATGCTGCTAGCTGTTACTCCATTGCTTTCTTGTGCAGCTCAAGTGGCAGATCTCTGTATGGTGGATTGAAAATGTACAGCTCTGGTCATGAGCTTCCTTAGTATTGATAAAATTCCACTTGAGAGAGCTTCTGTTCTGAATTTGCTGTTTCTTAAGTTCAGGTCATTATACTGATATTCATAGGAATATATAATCTCTACTAAAAAAAAATTGTCAAAATTGTAGTAAACTGGCAAAGTCCACTACTTAGAAGTTAAGAAATGTTGAGAAATTAAGAAGCACAATTGCACCATATTACAGCTCATATCACATTACAAATGTATCTGGCAGTAGTGGAACTTAAAAGCTGCTTCACATGAGTCCCAGCACAAAAAGATCTACATTTCCAAGGAAATTTTGCTAAAGGCTTGTCAAGCTGTCCAGCACCCTAATTCTCCTGACCTCTGGACTTCAACTAGTAGACATTTTCCCAAACCTAGTGTCACAGCACCTTTTCCTGTACCAGGGACATTTATTGTAAAGTGTAAGAAAGGTTACTAAGAAAGAAAGAGAATCTACTGTATAAATTGAAGAGAGTCTACCATCACAGCTCTGTGGAGCTTTATGTAAAAGCCCTGCAAGTGAACTAGAAGTCAGACTGAACTGTGCCTCTGGCAATGGGAGCAGAGGGAAAAACAACTCTTGACCTGATTTTCTCTCCCTCTCCTGTTACCTTACAGCCATGCAGAAGCCAGGTAGACTGTGAGTGTGTGCAAACTGGGCGGGAAAGGAGTACTCATTTTTGAGCCAAATGTTCTCAAAGCTTGACAACAGACTCTGCCAGAAATTTTGCTTTTCTTATACAGGAACCAGGTGTGGCTTATGATATAGTGATAAAATCTTTGATTAGACAAAATGTGAGGAAAGCTCTGCATACACTGGAATAAAGCTGAATAATCTCTGCTTCTGAAACAATCTAGTTTGCTGCCTAGGAGATAGGGAAAAGAGGAAAGGCTGTTGTAGAAGGCAGCAGATGTTTTTCTTATCTATATATCCTTTAGATGGCCTCATTACACTGGTGTCTGGGTATATTGTTCTTCTTCCTGAAGACTCTCAGGAGGCAAGGAAGTGATATTTTACCCATTTTCAAGGAGAATTAAGGCACAGGGGATAAACAATGTCTATGGCATTGTAGGAGGCTGACCCCAGCTGCTCAGTTTCTATTAATCTATCTGTGTACCATCCCTCAGTTGTTTTTGCTTCTTGTATGTGTAGCTTCACACATAGTTTTAAGGATCTGCAGGAAGGTTGCCTTCTTTTATGTGTATAACTACATTCATCTAAAATACAAGATTCTTCAGTAAAAAACAACCTAAAGGGAGGAAACAGATGAATGAAGTATATTATTCTGATGATTATAAAAGTCCAATTGCATAAAAAAGAATTCTTCCTTCTTCTCTGGACCCAGCACTATTCAAGCAGTAATGATAGATGGCAATTGTTGTACTGGAATGTGCTGTGCTTATATTTGCCCCTAACTAAACTTCCAATTTCTCTGCTAAGCACAAACTATTAAACTGTGATTTCATCACTAGAGTGCTCCACCACCACCGAGGAAGACTGACCCACACTCCCAGAAGTGCCTGCGAGGTTTCAGTGCCTGATCATGAGTAACTTGCGGCTGATTTCTCATAGGCTTCATCTCCTTTCTCCAACTTCCATGTCATACTTTAGGGTCTCAAGCAAGCAACCAGAAAATGAATAACATGATTTGTGGAGGTGAGTGAAAGTTTTTGCCTATATGATACCTAAAGGACATCTGAACTGTTTAGAAGGATGTGGTCTTTTAACAAGGGATTTGGGCAGAGTGTTGCTGTTCAAATCCCAAACTACAATTCTGAAACCTAATTTGGTTGCCATCCAACCTGTGCCAAAATGCCACGGGGAGTTTATCACACTAGAGAATGAGAGTCACGGTGGGTTGCACTTCCATATATGCCTTGGCTATGACAAGGAGCAATTCTTTACCTGACTTATTCCTGAGCTGGCCTGGCATCTAGAAATGGGAACATCACAGTTAGCTAATTTCTCTCAGTAAATGGTAATTGGTAGACATTCCTTCTCAGCAGCATGTGTGATGTGCTACCTCAAAGCCAAGTAAACTGAGAAATTGGAGCCCAGAATTTCTTGTCAGTCTAAACAATAGCAAATTGAAATTAAATGTTGAGATTGTTCAGACCTACTGTATAAAACATAGTGGACTTCTTGTCACTGGGATGCAAGGTGGTAAGAATGTCTCTGAGGTTATGGGTTACCCTTAATAGTTTCCAACCTCTCGTGTCATCTGAGCAGTCACCTCCATTGTGGGTATCTGTTTCTTGCTACCTTGAGTACGTGATCAAATGAGGTCGTATGACAGCAAGTCACCAAATACTTATGTATTCCCCCACTCCTGAAAAATCATGGATGTGAAACTGACAAAAAGCAGGGGCACAAAGGTAATCAGCCTGAAACTATGCCTGTATTTTGAGAAAAATATTTCAGCTGTGTCTTGGCCAGCCCTAATTTAATTAGCGGGAGGATGCTGCTCCTGTTGTCTTTGGATGCCTTTAATAGCTCAGGCTGGGGTGGAGGAAGGTCAAAGCTGAAATAGTGTAAATAATGTAACATTATTTAATCTTGACTTGGGATCTTAAAAAATATTATTAGATGACCATCCTTCTGTGATAAGAATCTGCTATTTGTTGAAATAATTTTTGTCTATTTTCACTGGGTGTGCTTTCTGAAGTAAGAATTTCAGAAAACTTCAATATGAAGCACATAAACAGCAAAGGGCTGAGCAGTTGCCTTTGGTATAATTCCAGATTTTATTTGCTTGTACATTAGCATTTAATAAATAAATAAATAAATAAAAGGAAAGCCAAGTTCCAGCCAGGAAAGCATCCATTTATAATCCTACTCATAATAATATCACTTCATATTAAAAATTTAAATTGTCTGAAGTAAAGCCACTGGAAGGGTTTCAGCACCATTTTTATGTCTCGCTTCATGGTAGAACTCTGTAACTAGTGGCAACTTTAAAACTAAGCTACAACACCCAGAGCCATTGTATTTCACATTTAGTACTCCTAAGAGGGGCCACGTGCCCGCCCCAGCACATGACTTTCATCAACAGGATCAGAGTCTGCAGGTCAGCAAATGCTGTATTTCCCCATTCTGGACAAAATCTCTATTTTGTTACTAGCTACAAATTAAAGTTGAGAGTGTGTGTTAAGACAGCAAATGCTTGACAATGTGCTTCTCCCTAAGCTAAATTAATATTGAACAACATGAAACTCATTGAATGAGTCAACCAATGAGTCAGCAGAGTAGTTAGTGGTGAAAGTGCAAGCCTATGGCTGATAGACATGATTTAGAATCTAAAATCAGCAATCTGTTTTCTTTATGAAACATTAGAGACCTCAGGAAAACAAGTTAACATGATTGTCCAGGCTAGCAAGAAACCTTCTCCTTTATCACATAAACACTCCTCTGTGTGAATTGAACCATAAAAGTATATCCACAGAGAGCAAATCTACTGCTACAAAAAGTTTACACATGCTTCATTTCATTATATTTTTTTTTCTGTGAGGTAAGGATATCTAGGCTTGAGTGAAAAGATCACACTGACACCAGCTAATGCAATTCATACAGCTTGGCTTCTATTCAATACGAAATCCCAACAGGAACACAAAACAAAGAGAGGATGACTGTGTAGTCAATGAATTTTTATTTTATTTTATTTTATTTTTTCAAAAGGAAAGAGTAAAACACTCTTTGAAAACAATGATCAGTTGTCTTTAAAATGTGCCCTGTTAGAAGTGCTCAGGTAAGTAGTGCCAAATGCATCTTCTTAAACTCTAATTTTATACATTGGCAATACCTGGGTATAGCAGTTAAATAATGAAAACCATGAAACTTTAAGATCAATACTTTTTTATAGGTATTTTTAAACAGAGGGATACTTGTCCTAAGCTGTAATTTATGGGACTGGAGTTTTGGAGCTTAAACCGGCAACTTCACACATGATGGAAAAAGTTTTCAACCAAAAACAGAGTTCAGAAGTGCTCCTCTGTGTTGGGCCAGAATATTCTATAATTAATCACTGTCCAAATGAAAAACCTCAAACCCAAAAAATGTTTTAGCTGGGGAATGTGTGTGTAGGCAGGTATTGAGGAGAGAAAAGATCTGTATGTTTCTAGTTTTCTTCTTTTTCTGCTAAAAGATGGTTTTATACCAGAATTTTGACAAATATTTCATTAAATCTGTCACAGAAATATACTCCTCAATGAGGAGAAATGTCACTGAACAGTCTAAAGAACATCAGCTCCCTTGAATAGCCAGAGAAGCTTGCATTACATACCCAGCTCCTTTGTGAACAAGCTTTCTCATTAGATTGTGAATCTCTCAATCCTTTTGCTGGAGCCTTACATGGCCATTGAGCTGATCTGCCTGTCATTAGTGATGTCCTGCTTTGTCATCTGTGATAACGCTCTGTTTCAGGTTGCTCATAAGTAGCAGATAGTTCATACATACCGGTGGTGCTGCTAGAGCTTATGAGAGGGGAAATTGGAGCATATATAGGACTGTTGGGGTAGTTGCGCTGGATCATTTCAGTAGCATTAAAAGGTTTTTAGATTTCACTCTCTCTGGAGAAAGTGTGAGAAGTCTCCTCCTCCAAAGCTGGTTATGAGCTAATAGCATAGTTGGGTTCAGGAGCTGAGAGGTGCATTTGCCCGTCCTTGTTCTCTCTTTGTTCTTCTGTACACTATCAAGATGTTGCCTGAGGAGTTTCCAACTTTGAGATCTATGATAATCTGGGAACAGTTGTTAACTGTGAGGGTGGCTGAATACTGGAGCAGGTTGCTCAGGGATGTTGTGGAGTCTCTATCCTTAGAGATACTCAAAACCTTACTGGACAAGACCCTGAGTAATCTGCTGTAGCTGACCCTGCTCTGAGCATAGTGAACAGACTAGACAATCTCCAGAGCTCCTGACCAATCTCAGTTGCTCTGTGTTTCAGTGAAATACTAATGGTCCTTGGTAGCAGTTCTTCCTACCCTATCTCCAAAACCATCTAATGGTTCCTCCATTCAGCAGGGTAGTAGGGCTATTTCAAGGCCTTTCTGTCTCACTATACACTGTATAAACTAACATGTCCCAAGAGATGTATGACTATTCAATATCAGGCCTTCAACCCCTGTTAAAGTTTAAATTCCACGGTTTTTATTTTTATTTTAACAGAAAACTAATTTACTCTTTGTGTTTGTGGAGCTCTCAGAGTATCATTATCAGGACCTAGTCATGACAGTATTTAAATATAGAATCAAAAGGGACTACCTGCCTCTCAAAGAGCTCAGATCAAGCATAAACCAGAGAAAGAAAGATGATAAATTCATGGATAAAAGAAGCAGACACTAGTTAGCAGCATTAGGAATCTAACCATTATCAATTTCTTGTAGGTATTTGGGGAATTTAGGGAACATTTCCTGATGATAGGGGAAAGAGATCAGCATGGAAGAAAGCACAGTATTTCTCATCTGAAAATGTAGAAAATTAGTGTTGGTGGCCAGGACCTGGTCTAATAATTTAAATGAACATAGTGAATGGGTGAGTATATGAGGTCAGTGCAAGAACAAGGCAAATTCCAAGGGCAAAGAAGCAAACAATGTTGGATGTGACATTAATATGAAATATTAGATGAAGAGGAAAATGGTGGTCATAGCTGAGGAGGGGTGGTAGTGACCAGAAAAGGGAGATTTGATAAAGCTATGAAAAGAAGAGATGCAGAAAAACCTTTTCTTAAGTTTAAAAACTGATGTTGTAGTCATTGTCCCAGAAACATCCCTTCAGCAGCTGGAGAGCACAGTCCCAGTGAGAGTGTGTAGCCACATCACAGGATCACAGAATCATCACAGAATGTTCAGGGTTGGAGGGGATCTTGAAAGATCATCTAGTCCAACCCCCTGCCAGAGCAGAATCACCTAGATTAGGTCACACAGGAACATGTCCAGGTGGGTTTTGATCCCTGTGGGACATGCAGAGCTCCTATGTTGGGAAAAGGAGAGATGGCTGAGGCAGGAGCACATCACGACTGGCTCAGGAGGCATGTGACATGTGACCACAGGTCTTTGTCTTTTCAGGACAAATTAAGGCAGATATTTTACTAGATAAATGTCATAGTAGTAAACTTATTTCCCCACTTATATTGTTAAGCATTGGCTACAAAACATCCCATTGCCATGCCACTTAGCCAGCAGATGGGCAAGAGATCAAGCATATGAGAAGAACACTTGAGATTAATGTGAGCAAGTGTAAGACATCTTGAAGAAAAGCACTGGTTTTATTAATTTTAATAGGTGGACTGTTTAACAAGAACCAAGGGAGTAGACTACATGTATATGTAATATACATTACATACATACATATTACATACATACATGCTCTATGTCAAAGATTGTTGTTGACTGTATTTGTATTAATATTACAGTGCAACCTAAAATAATAGAGTTCCTGAGGCATTAGAACTTGTGGATAAATGGGGTCACTATATGAGCTGGTCTCTACGGCTGCCAGTTTATGAACTTAGCACAGATGTTGTTGCCTGTGAACCGTGCTGTTCTGTTGCTATCCTCATGGTACAGCTGAAGCACCTGCATTTGCCTGAGGGAACTCGAGGAATGGGGCAGCTGGGGGAGAAAAAACTCCTCCTAGATTCCCTCACCCAAAGATTCGATGTTGTGTCTATGTGTTGCTTCAGCTGCAGCAGCAGTTGCAGAAACATGGCTTTAGAGACATCTGAAATCCCATCAATAGTTTTTGCTTTCCTCCCCATCTCCTCATTTGATTAATATTTTCCAGTAAGAGCTCTGGCACTTGCTGGCTGGTGGTGAGCATGCAGATAAAGCATTGTTTGGTTTTGGAGCAATTAGATCTCGCCACCATTCTTTTTTTGACAGGATGTTGTCTCCTCCAGTGCTCCCCAGGCAGCACGTGTGATGGAAGTGCTGCAGGTTTTTGTCTTCAAAGCATCTGTGATGAACTTGAATAAAAACATTGATGCTGCATGGGGCTGTTATGGCAGCTGCAGAGGAGATATTTGCAACACTAGGGAAGGCTGCAGAGGCAGAGGTCTGCTGCTGCTGTGGAAATCTCCTCAGAGAAGCCTATCCATGGCATCCTAGCTCCTCCATCTCTAAACATCTGGACAGAAGTGGGTCCATGAGGTGACTGTGCCTACAAGAAACACCTGCAGATGGTCACTGGCCTGGGGACTTGAGGTCTGACGCCCTGACCCCTTCAGGGCCCTTTTTGAGGAGCCCCTGGTGCTGTGATGTTGGCCCCACAGGGCCACATCCTGGGCTGTCCTGGGTGAGGACACAGCGAGACTGCTTGTAAGAGTCCAGTGCAGAACCACAAGTATGATTAAGGGACTGGAACATCTCCCTTGTGAGGAAAGGCTGAGGGAGTTGTGTCTCTTTAGCTTGGAGAAAAGGAGACTGAGGGGTGACCCCATTAATGTTTATAAATATGTAGAAGGTGAGTGTCAGGAGGATGGAGCCAGGCTCTTCTCAGTGATGTCCAATGATAGGACAAGGGTCAACAGGTGCAAGCTGCATAGAAGGATCTGTGTAAACATAAGGAGAAACTTTTTCATGGTGAGGGTGACAGAGCACTGGAACAGGCTGCCCAGGGAGGTTGTGGAGTCTCCTTCTCTGGACACATTCAAAACCCACCTGGACATGTTCCTCTGTGACCTAATCTAGGTGAACCTGCTCTGGCAAGGGGTTGGACTAGACAATCTTTCAAGATCCTTTCCAACCCTGAACATTCTGTGATTCTGTGAGATGGGGGCACTTACACTGTTCTCACCTAAAAATGCATTGGCAACAGCTGCAAGATCCTGTTTCGCCAAGCAGGGCCCCATGAAACCATTTTGTCCTTCCTTCCTTCCTTCCTGTGTGTCTCCTCACACTCAGCAGAGCCTGCAGAACTGCCCTTTGGAGCCTCTGACAATCTGCTGTTTTATAAAAGTATCTTCTTCTGGAGTATTACACTATTGGCCTCCAGAGGAAACTTGTGACTTTTCTTAAAAAAAAGACTTCTAGAACTTTTATATGCAACTTTAAAAACAAAACAAAACAAAGCAATAAACCAACAAAAATTAACAACAACAACAAAAATTTATAAATTGCTGTCTCCAGCACAGCACTAGAGAAGATGAAGGCCAGAAACTAGAGTCAGCACCATGTTCTCCAGGCCTGTGGAGTCTAATGGGATTTTTTTTCACCCTTGTTAGAGAAGATGATGAGCTAACAAGGGAAAAACACCAATTTCTCTTAGTTTAGACTTAATTAAAACATCTCCCATTTTTGCTTTAGTTGTTTCATGGTTTAAAGTATTAAAAGTCCTTCAAAATTGTCTCCATATCTGTGCAGGCATTAACTTACTTTTCTGGACAATCTTGCACATTTCTACAACACCCATTAAAGATGTCAGTTTGAATACTCTTTATCTTAACAGACTGTTATTTCAGTTGACAAAGTCTTAGTGGGGAAATTAAAGCTGAGTATTTTAGATTCTCACAAAGGTATGGGTTACAATGGATTGATAATTTTCCATGATAAGGGTTTGATCCTTCTAAGACCTCGTATGCTAGCAAACAGATGCATATGAGTAGCATCTCTAGTTTACACAGAGGTACTTGTGCAGGAATGAGTTTGAAGTTCTGGATAATACTTTTCTGTGATTACATTTGGCTGTATTATCTTCATCAATTATGAAATACTTCTAAGACCATATCAAGAATTATGTATTTCCCTAGGAGACCTAAATCTACCATGAACTAACTTACTCTATTCCTGGTGCTAGGTACCTGTCTCCAGACTGTTTTATTCCCCCTCCCACTAGTCCACTATTTTTAACTACATGTCGTTTATATTCTTTTAGTTTTAAACCACATTCCATTTTCTCCTATGGTATAGAAACAGAAAGAGTTTATATTTATGAGTTATACCACAGAAAGCAGAACACTTCACTAGAGTGCCGCAGAGGAGAGCATAGGGCAGGACAGCAAAGTGGAGAGGAGAAGAGAAGAGAAGAGAAGAGAAGAGAAGAGAAGAGAAGAGAAGAGAAGAGAAGAGAAGAGACGAGACCTCAGGAGCTTCTGGCTGGCAGTCAAAAGCATGTACTTTCAAGCCAGTCACTGTTCATGATGCCCCTTGCCCCTTTAGAAATTATGTGACTTGCAGAATAGATAGAGAATGCTTGAGGGAATATGAAACTAAATATAGAAGTACTGGGAGGAGGGGAGTGTATGAGGGAGAAACTGGAAGTATAAGAGGATAAAGAGGGGACAAAGGATAGAGGGACAAGAAGTGCAGTAGGGATGTGCAGAGAAACCACAACTCTGTTCAAGTCAGCTTCCAAACTTCTGCTAAACACTTAGTGTGTATGTTGGAATATAAGGGGGGGAGAAGGGAGGGAAGATAAAAGTTACTTTTGGGTATTTAATGAATAAAAACCAGTTGGAGCTTCCAAAAAGATACTGCTTTTTGCAAGTTTGAGTAATGAGACCAAAGCTTTTTGCAATAATAAGAACCTTTCCAATTGGTTCAGCTGGCTTAGCTTTGTTAGACTTTTTAACATAATTTCTTGTTAGAGATCCCTGCTCTTAGGAGCTCATGACTGAAAGAACATATGTTGCACTAAGATACAATGAAAGAATTAGAGAAAACAAATTCCATTAATTTCTCTTTTGTTTGGTTGTTTGCCAAGTATGTAAAATCAAAGTTCTTTGGCTGTGAGCTACTTGGAATGATAAGTGTTAACAATAGAAGATGTAAGCTTGTTGAACTCCAAACCCCACTTCCCTCACAGATTTAAAGTTTCTTCGCTATTTAAAAATGAGCATACATGTTATAGTGTCTATTCTTAGAACCAGTTAAAGACCACAGTACTTAGGACCTTTGCTTTCTTTTTGTGCTGTCTGCAAACAGCACAAGAAAGTTAAATGAGTCTGCTCAGTTTTCACCAGCTGTAAAGGTCACCATTGTACCGTATATTCCTTCGATGAATCATGAAATTCACTGTAGCTGTCTCTTTCTTGCTCTGTGTTTTCCAAAGTATTGCTGAACTTGAGCCACATCCCTCAATTCCCTAAACTAATATAATTGTGTTTTGGCTGTGTATTCTTCTCTATAGCAGATTGATTTTCATACAGTTCTGCTCAACAAAATTTATCTTACCCATTTCAATACAGACAGGTCTGGAAGAGCTGTTTAACAGTAAAGGGATGACACACAAGGTAACCATCTACTGCCAAGTTGGAAATTTCAGAAGAAAATATGCCTGTGCTGAATTCTGCTCTCTTATAGCTAATTACTGATATTTAGTTACTTATGGGGAAAAAAACACTGGGATTTTAAGGGATTTGTGAGGTCAGTTGCTGAGCATATCTGCAAGTGAGAGTATGCATTTAGTGCTTAAAGATATTTTAAAATGCTCAGCCTGAGGACTCCATGTTTAAAAATGTTGGCAAATATACACATAATCACGTAAGGATGGAAAGAATGCATTTTAACATGTTTTTAATCTGTGCAGAAAGCAATGTTGCCAAAAAGATTTCTATGGAACCCAAACTAAGTTTGTTCTTGAAAAGCTGTCTGGAAGGAGGGAATATGAGACATCAGTTCACACTCATATCTCAGGTTTAAGTAACCAGTTCTGATTGGAAGGTCTTAAATTTACTTCCAAAGTCTTTGACATATAGCAGTTTATAACTTATGATGCACTTATAATAAAGCAAGGAGGTAAAGAACACGCATGGATACGTTGCTTTGGGGGAACAAAGTTGTCTATATTTGGATTCTTGGGAGCTATAAGTGTACATTTCCCATGTGTAGTCTGTCTGGGACAAAGGCAATGAACCATGTTTCCAGTTCTCAAACTAATGCATTCTATGAGGAGAAAAAGCAAACAAAGGAGAGATCTATTAAGTATGTGGGTGCTGACAACACCAAAAAAATTTAGAGGTTCATCCAGTGTCAGAGGAATGACATAAACTTTCTAAAGACCTATAAAGTCTGTAGAAGTATAGAGTTCTGAAGTTTGGCAATTACAAAGCCTGGTGCTACATTCAGCCCCTGATCAGTAAGGCATTTTCACCTACTTCTCTTTCAGGAATGGACTTTCCAGGAATAAATATGAAAGAGACTTTATACACTCCTTTGCCTCTTTCTACTATAAGTGCACTTTATGACCTTATATTTCAGACCATTAACACTGAAAGATTTTAAGCATGGCACAGTCACATCACACAGAAAGTTAAGTGTCCTTCATCCTATGTGTTTTCTAATCATGATGTTAAAGTTTGGTATTTTTTTTTCTCCCAGGCTTTTGGGAAAGTTGAAGTGTTCAGGAAAAGTTCAAGATTTTCCATATCTTACCATTTTTTTCAAGGAATTGATTTCTGTAGTAGTAGTTACCATTTTTCTGCCAGATGCCAATGCAAATATGGATATGCAAGATAATGACAGGGTAGCAGGTGCTTTCAGTGGTGCGAGCTGCTCTGTTGCTTTGTCTCCCAAAAGTGTGGAGTAAACCCTTTTTTCAGTCAGGAAATCTCAGCCCTGTGAAAATTATACAAAACCTTGTATTTGTGTTCCTAAGTACAAGTTTAAAAACTTAACTTATTTTTTATTCTGGCTTTCACTGGTATGACTCAAATACAAGTCTGTTTCTCTTGGAGTGAATCTGAAATGTACACTTACCAGCAGACATTGTTAAACTCATTGTAAAGTAACAAACAGAACAAAGCCATACCATGTAGTCCCAAGGATAGAAATCTTCTGTTTACTCATAAAGGAAACTTACAGAAAGGAAACACACAAGCAAATTTTACATAACTGAATATGTGAAGAAATCAGAAATCAAAAGACAGGCAATGAGAAGACAGGACAAAAAGCTCACACTAGCTCTCCTTTTTTTGAGGTGTGAATTTGCAGAGCAGAAGTGGATCACTGTTCAAAACTCTCTTTTGAATGATTGTATATGGTAAAGTAGGTATGGAAAAATTTACAAATCACAAAGCTTGGAAGTCAGATTTAGGAACTCAAAAAATGATTAGTCCTAACAAGGTATTTGTGGTTTACTGCCAGGTAATTTTGCCAGTGGGAATGGAAAATCTTTTTTGTCTCAAAATTGATGGCTTAGAAAGTTCTGTGGCTCCAAAACAACCAACTTAATTAATATTATAGGATATATCCTTTTTTTAAAGACAAATATATTATTTCTAATTATCGAAGAAAAAAATGTTTAGGTACTCTTGCTTACAACTGCAATTGTCCTTATTCTTTAGCTAATGTCTATCGTGAAATCAGACTATGTCCATTCTCTCACATCTTCATTTCTAAGGGAAAAGATACTTGATGTGTACCAGACATCTAGATTAACAATTAACTATATTTAGCTACATGCCAAGCTTAATGTGTACTGTCTATAAAAAAAAGCTAGGTAATAAGTGCAGCAGAATTTGATAACGTACTGTTTATCAAATAAGCAGCAAAAAGGTATAACTCCAAATGTGAAAAATATTTGAAAAATACAGGGCAAAAAGATTTATGTGAATAGTTTAATATAAAAATATCCTCAAGATAAATACTAAATGAAATGTGCAGATCAAATTTGGGATGCAGAAATTGTTTCCTTTCATTTTGCAATAACAAGATACGGTAAAAAGAATCTTTTCCCTTCCAGCTACTCTATTACTGTAATCTCACTGGTTCAACGAGGTTTTGAACACTTGAGTAGTTTCTATTACAGAGGGTCTATTCTTCTGAGAAGTTTAAGCAGGACCGAAGTATTTTACTGAAGTGTTCCTTCTGAGCTTGCTACCCTGCCCATTGGGGTCACTGGAAATCTAAATCCATGCCTTTTTTTTTTTTTTTTTTTCCCTCCTAGGAGCTTCAGACAAGATTTAGCTAGCCTTTAGGCCCAAAATCTCAAATCTGTAGTGCAAAAATTACTTGTGCAGCATCAGCTTTTTTACTGGGGAGTAGCTAACCTCTACAACTTTTTCCATTTCTTCCTCCAGACTTTCCCTGATGCCCAGATTTGCAGTTGTGAGTGTGCCAAACTCTGATGGTGCCTGGGCAGTTAGTTCCCACCCAGATGCTAGCTGGGTGCAAGACCAGGACCGTTCTGTAGTTTCATCTCCCAGAGTGTCTGTCACTGTAGGAGCTGTCACCATCCTGTGACCAGACCTGATCCCTGTCAAAAAGCAAAAAAAAACCCCTTTTTTCTTTTTTGAAATGTGGCTGTAGTAATCCCTTTTTTCTGAGAAGTTATAGCTGAAAAACAGTAGGTCTTCTAGCAACCTGAGAGACAGTAAACCCACATCCTTTGCCCTGCCAAGGAAGCTCAGCCTACAGGCTCCACCGATTACTGCAGGCACCTGGGTACAAGGGCAACAGGTTGTGTGTGCTGGAGAATACTTATGACCTGGACTTTATATGGAATTTTGCTCAGCTGATTTTTTAAGACCAGCCAACATTGCATGTGTTACCCCTGCAGACAGGCAGGGTCTCTGGCTTTGCTCAAGGTCTTGATGGGTACTCACAGAGCCACTCTGTGCTCTCAGGTGTGGAGTTTCACACACAGCTGACAATACAATGAAAGTACAGAACAAAAGTGAGAACATACACAAGCTTTCTGTTCATTGAGGACTGATGGAGATTTTTTTCAGTTATTAATTCCTATAATTATCTGCAATAATTGAGGTGGGGTTTTCTGGAAAGGGTGACGGATGTATGCTTTATAGTAACAAATCTTCATAGCCAAGACTAATCCCTTAAAGGGAGGATTAATTCTTCTTTCAAATGCTGCTCCTTCACCTTCCGCACCTCTCTGCCAAGAATAATTTTGGAAGCAGTATCCTAAATGACCGTACATGCGGTACAAGCCACTTCAGTTCTCAGCTGTCATCAGACCAGGGGGCTGGGAGATGTGCAAAGTAGATTTGTAGCCTTGGTGTTTTGTATATGTTAATGCCTCTGTGTGGGTCCTGGTGGAACATTGGGTTGATTTGCTTTCCAGCAGCATGTTGACTGCCTCCAGAGGAGGGGCTGAAGGTTGCTGGGACTTACCAAGGAAGTGGGGCCAGCTCCTGCCCACAGCCCACAACCCCAGAGATGGCTGTGGAGAAGCCAGTATTGCTGGAGAGGCACCAGATTGAGCAGGGCACCCTCTGCTCTGGGGCTGCAGGGGAGCAGGCAGCCAGCACTGATGGAGGTGGGAGAGAGAGGAACAGGGCTCCTGGGGAGATAAGAGGAAGGGGAAAAGTATGATCCCAAGCAGAACTGGCCATTAGAGCTCCATAAAGTGAGGGTACAGTGAGCAGAAGAGAGATCTGTTTATAAACCCTTTTATTTCTATTCCATCTTACCCAATCACTTTGAATGCTTGTCTATTTATGCGGTATTTGCATCCTAATAAGACCTTTCTTTCTGAGTTTAGAAGGCTTTTGGTCTTTCTGGGAAGTTACTATAGTGCAAAGTAAATCCATTTGAAAGTGCTGGCTAGGTCCCAACACATTCCACTAACCCAAAATTTCAAATAATTTTATTTGGATGTTAACATTAAATCTTTGAATTGTGAACATATTTCTGTAGGAAATATTTATATTAATTTGGGGCTTGTTTTGAAGTTTCTTTTTATAACATTCAAAAAGAAAATTAAAAATGAATGAGGTTGAAAGTGATTGTGGTTAAATTGCTGATGGAAGATCACAGGACATCCCAGTGATAATGCCTGACACCAGTTCTAAGAAGACAAAGAAATGTTCCTCCTGTGTCTTTCAGGTAACATTGGGCAACTAAGGAATCTGAAAATTAGCCTTGACTATTTATTTAAGAAAGATTGACATATTTCCTAATCATTCCTGCTAAACAACTTGTTTTCTTGACAGTCTCCAAGACAGAAATTATACATCTCTGTAGACTTGGTTACAGCAAACCCAGTGACTGGGTGACATTTAGTCTTAACTACATTTGGTATTACAACATCACTATAAAACCTGTGAGAGCAAGTCCTGGATGGGGAGTCCATCAGCCAGATGCTGTACAGACAGAGAATACAGAGATGGTCCCTGACACCAAGCATGTTGGTACTATGAGAAAACACTATAAAGCTTTGAAAGACCTGGAGTGAAAAGGTAGCTTGTGGCAGAGAGCATCACACTGTGCCTATAGCTAGAATGGCTGCAGCTGTTTAGGTACTCAGCTGTGTGAAGGCAGAAGGATGAGGATGCCATTTGCTGAATTCTGGGACTGAAAAAAGACCAATGATGTTCAGTTACTGAGCTTCAAAGCAAGGTGAATGCTTAATGAGAAACCTAAAGCAGACCCAGAAATAACATATATGGTACTTACCTTAAATAGAGCAAGAAGCTATCAAAGATAAAGGAAGAATTAATGAACTATTTTGGGCTGAACCAGCCTCACTGTTTCTGCAACAGCATCTTAGTTTTAAAAAACAGCAGTTAAGAGGAGAGAGAAACAACTCTGCTGTGACCAGCTAGAACAGGGAAAGTTTTAATTTGTTTTTTGAAGGAATATCCAGCTAGGTACTAGAGGCTCCTTAAGGAGAAGCAGCCTAGTAGAAATCTGTTCTTTCTCTCTGTTTCCTACATCTGTCATGCTCTCTTTCTGACTTGGCTTGGTGATTCCTGTTCTACCTGGGAAAGCTTGGGAGAGGCTACTACAGTTGATTAATCTTTCCCTCTGTAAAGTGGGAGGCTGTTGCCTATCACAATTCATTGTTAGGAGTTGCAGCACATCAGGTGCTACCATCTCAGAGAAGCAAGAGTCCTAAAAGACAGCTTTGCTCTTCTCCCTATGTTGCCACAAAGACACATTTCCCACTGGGGATTAAGCAATATTTTCTTAGATCCTTTAATATTTGTTCCTTTATGACCATAATAAGCATTTCTAAACACATAGATAAAGCCCCTGTTGACTCTGGAGAAAAGAAACACATGTTGTGCCAGAATTGCTAAGAACCAAATTTGTAAAAGTATTTAACTATGTAAGTGTACTTGTGATTCTTAGGTGGGATTTGCTTTTTCTGGTGAAAAGTCATCTCTTTCAAACTTCTGATCTTTTTCTTGCATTCCTGAATTGCTCCTTGCACAGCCAAGTACAATAACCTAATGAATTCTACAGAATCCTTTCTCATGATAGCAGGAACACAATAAAAATAGTTGCAGAGAAGAGGTGAAATACAATAATGATGACTAGCCTAAGCAGATGGGGCCAAACTCAATTCTGATTTCATAGAAGACAACCAAATGTAGAATTGCACCAGCATAATTCAGGTGCACACAGCTTCCAAGACTTTCTTTTAATGGAATGTTTATTTAAAAAAAAAAGCAAATTTACAGCAGATGCCAGTTAAAGCTAAGAAGTAGATAATGTAGTGGATAAATATTAAGTGCATAGATTGGTGGTATGTAAAAACAACAGGTTAAAATAAAAATCTATTTTGTCCTATTAAAGCCACCTATAATTTATATATACCTATGAAATATATATACCTCAGTAAGGTATACTGAGGGTAGGAAGGCTCTTCAGAGGGACCTGGACAAACTGGATCCATGGGCTGAGGCCAATCATATGGGCTTCAACAAGGCCAAGTGCCAGGTCCTGCACTTGGACCACAACAACCCCAGGCAGAGCTACAGGCTTGGGGAGGAGTGGCTGGAAATCTGCTTGGCAGAGAGGGACCTGGGGGGGTGTTGATTGACAGCCAGATGAACATGTGCCAGAAGTATGCCCAGGTGGCCAAGAAGGCCAACAGCATCCTGGCCTGTATCAGGAATAGTGTGGCCAGCAGGACTAGAGAAGTGATTGTCCCACTGTACTAGGCACTGGTGAGGCTGCACCTTGAGTACTGTTTTTAGTTTTGGGCACCACAGTATAAGAAAGACATTGAAGTGCTGGAGCAGGTCCAGAGAAGGGCAACAAAGATGGTGAGGGGTCTTAAGGATAAGTCTTATGAGGAGCAGCTGAGGGAGCTGGGTTTGCTTAGTCCGAAGGAAAGGAGGCTGAGGGGAGACTTTAGCTCTCTACAGCTACCTGAAAGGAGGTTGTAGAGAGGTGGTGTTGGTCTCTTCTCACAAGTCACAACTAATAGGACAAGAGTAAAAGGCATCAAGTTGTGCCAGAGGAGGTTTAGGTTGGACATTAGGAAGAACTTTTATACTGAAAGGGTTATCAAAGACTGGAACAGGCTGCCCAGGAAGGTGATTGAATCGCCGTCACTGGATGTACTTAAAAGCCATCTAGACATGGTACTCAAGGATATGGTGTAGTAGTAGCCCCAGTAGAGTAGAAAACATTTGGACCTGATGATTTTAAAGATCTTTTCTGTGTGATTCTTTGTGATAATCAAAATTCTCTTCCCTGAGGACTTCTGATAAGATTCTGTCAGAGCTGCTGAGTAGTGTGAGAAACCTAAAGCAATCTGATCCAGGGCCTGGGACCCTGCTCTCTCTAACTTTTATTTGCAAAGTGAGTGGCAGGCAATGAATTGCCGGAAGAAGTCCCAACTCTTCCACCAAGCACTGTTTCTGATCTTCAAAACCAGAAACAAAATCAGTACCTGGCCTCAAGCCCGATGTACCCGTATAAGGGACAAGAGAGGAACAGGGTTGGAAATCAGGAAGTAGAGGGTTACTGAAATAACCCAGCAGAGTAACGATGGGTTAGGAACAATGTAAACCTTCTGAAGAATACCTTGTCCTGGAGCAGAGGTCTCAAAACCCATCCAGACTGACAGATCCAGCATGATTTTTGTGATCCCTGGTCCAGATATGCACCCCCATAGCAGAACTAGGCTTATGCATGCACCTGTCCCTCTTTTCTTACATCTTTGTGGTGAGGGCAAATGCAGGAGCATGTGGTGCCAAGATCCAGCAAGGTCCCTGTCCTGGTTGAGGGTGGACCCACTGTGTGATGCAACAGGGACTTGTTGCTCAGCCCACCTAAATTATCTCTAAATCAACTATCCAAATATTTAGGACATTTAATCCTTGATATAAGCTCTGTGGAGATCCAAGTATACACTACTGCATAGATTGTGCTTGAGACTCATCAAACTTAGCTTTACTGTGCAATAATGGTGACTAGAAGCATGTACAATTCTGCCATCATCATACAGTGACTGCAAGAAATGGGGCTAGATGTATACCTGCAATTACATTGGGCTTTCATAGTCTATCACCTATTGTGACTCATTCTGCCAAAGTGTACTCTGTAGTTGCTCTACCATTCCATATAAGCATGGAATAATTTCTTATTAGAAATACTCTTTGACAGCTCTAGTACTAGTTCTGCTACTAACTATAATATCTTAGTTTGTCATATTGTCTACTTTTTACTTATCTGTTTCCTTTTCTTGGGTATATTAAAACACACTTAAATGTGCATCGTATTAGATTATCACTGAAAATACCTTTCATATTATTCTCATAATTACAGATTGTGAACGTGAAGTGGCACAGACAGGCTGTGGAGTCTCCCTTCTTGGAGATATTCAAAAGCTATCTGGACACTGTGCTGGGCAACCTGCTCTAGGTGGCCCTGCTTGAGCAGGGGGGTTGGACCAGATGACATCCAGAGGTCTTTTCCAGCCTCAGTCATTCTGGGATTCTATTCTGAAATTCAGATTCCCATTAGGCTTCATCTTTAGGAATACTTTGTTATGTCTTCTTGGTACCTATTTTGTAATAGCACCAATGAGACACAAAATAGTTGATTTTCAGCAAGGAGAGGGAATTACATTCTAGAGATGCATTGCTTTCCATTTTCTGTGCCTAATTCTTGTTTTAGCTAGTGAATGAGTACAATGTGTTCAACGTGAATTTCACTGAAGAACTAAACAATTTTACTTTAAAAAATCTTTTCCAAATGCACTTTTTTTTTTTTTTTTTGCCTAAGCATCTAATTTATTCTCATGTACTTTACCAGTCTCTTTTTTCTTTTTACATTATGACCATTCTAAAACATTCCATGGCTTTTCTCAGTAGATTAAAATGTGCCAGTCCTGCCTAGACTTTATACATCATCTATTTTTTATGGTTTTGTTTGTGTGTATGTTTTTTGCTTTTAGAATGTGAGTTATTGTTTACGTCAATCTGTTCGTCCAGTGCTAGACATGGGTTTTTAGAAGGATAATGTAAATTCGCATAAACTTACATTGTTCTACCTACTACCTCCTAACAGAAAATGAAATAACATTTACTTTTTTGTACGTGTGTGTGTACCACAACTTATAGTTTTAAAAACTGTTTCATTTTCATAAATGTGTGTGTACAAATATTACTATGTGTGTGTATCATATTATCTATCAGTATGCATTCACGCTGATATTTATATATGTATATATGCACACAATTATTACATGACTTCGACAGTTCATGTGAAGGTTTTAAAGCTAATTTTGCTATGTGTCTCAGAACAGCTGATTACCATAGTGAGACTGTTAAAACGTGATTTCATGTTAATGGCATGTCCTTATTTTGACGTCCGGTTCCTCATCAGAGGGACTTGAATTTATGACATATCTTTGATTCTCTTCTGCTTTTTTGTCTTGTCTAATTTCTATGTAAATCTGAATGGCAGATGGGAGGATGGAGCCAGGCTCTTTTCAGTGGTGCCCAGTGACAAGACCAGAGGCAATGGATGCAAACTAAAACATGGGAGACTCTGTCTGAACATCAGGAAACACTGTGAAGCTGGCTGAGCACTGCCACAGGTTGTTCAGAGAGGTTGTGGAATCTTCATCTTTTGATATTCAAAAGCCATATGGACATGATCCCGGCAGCCAGCTCTAGCTGAGCCTGCTTCGGGGCGGGGGGGGGGGGGAAGTTGGACAAGACAATCTCCAGAAGTCCCTTCTAACCTCAGCCATTCTGTGATTCTGTGAAACAGCCATTCATTGTTGTGATTCCCAACTTTTTACTTGCTACAGCTACATACCAGGAACAATTCACTGAGGATACATACCAGGAACACTTTGGCTCTTCCAGATCCCAGAGTCACAGTGGAAAGGCAGAACACTGACAAATTCTCAGGTTGAGAAACTGTGTCATTGTGCCCCAGGAGAGAAGCAGTTAGAGAAGACTACACAGGACAGTAAAGTATTTGGCAACAGTCAAAGCACAGAGAAAGGAAAACTTTGCTTTCATGAGCCTACACAAATGATTCAAGCTGTTGTCATATGCAAAACAATAACTCTGGGGAAGAAGACCTCTTGAGATTAAATTCCCATTTCTTCACACATGCTAGTGAAGAGACTGCCTCACTGGTACTCTTTACTTGGTTAAAATGATGGGTTAGGTCCTCTGTGCCACTGAGTAGCAACAGCATTTCTTCTTGATCATACTGCTTACCTTTAACTAATCATAGAATCATAGAATGCTTTGGGTTGGAAGGGACCTTTAAAAGTCATTAAAGCCCCATCAAGCCTGACCTTGAATGTCTCCAGGGGTGGGGCCTCCACCATTTAATGTATGAAATTAAGTGCTTTGAATGGGGGTGGTGAAAATCTCCAACTAAGAGATAGAGGTGGGATCCTCACTTTATCAACACTGTGCAGTTTGTCAGGGGAAAGAGTTGAGTTCAAAAATTGTGTCCTTATCTGCTTGAGAACTTTTCATCCCTCTGTGCCTTTCATGTTCAACACTGAAGGTTGTAGGCTAAATTGCCCCCAAAGCTGGTATCCAAATAGAAAAATATCTGCACTGATAAATCTTTTATAGGTCGACATAATCAAATACAGGACTAGCATTAGACCAGTCATGTTGCTACTTGGCTTCTGAGCATTTCAGGGATGTTAATGGAGTATGAGAGCAACCAGCCCTTAAAGCAAGATGGGCTAGGAAGGCCAGAATGAAGAGAGAGAGAAAATGGGCTGGTGGAGGCAGTCTGTTTTAATGGCAACTGAAAAAAACATTAGGCACAGACAAAAATGTTGTTTCATGGCAAAAGACCGCAGAAAGTAAATTACAAACTTTTGAAGAACTGTGACTTAATTCAGAATGTGAATAAAATAAAAAAGGAAGAAGTCAATTCTATTCCTAAACATAACTCTCAACATATGCTAGCTGAAAAGCAATATTCCCCACCTCCACAGAACTACGTCGATACCTCTGTGAACAGCCTGCTAGGAGGTAGTCATCCCATACCAGAGACACAAAAGGAAGCATTGCATGTCTGTGTGTAAATGCAGAGTACAGCCTCCTTCACGATACCTTTCACTTTAATTCAATGTGAGACACTTCATATGGATATAGCAACAGAAGGCCTTCCAGACACCTTGCAGCCAGTCAGTGCTGCCCTTTTCTAAAGTCTAACCTGACAGACAGCTTTTGGAGAATGGAGATGGGCAGAACCACATGCTTGATGCACTTCAACTGCTAGAGAGCAGATGAGGAACATCACGACAGGATCACAACTATGGGTTTGCACCAAGCTGCTTCTGATATATTCATTAGGATTGAATCAGTGATGCTAAAATGCCAGCCTAAGGATTCTAAGAGTTGATTTATTACCAGAAGGAAAAAAAGTTTCACTATGTTTGCATGTTTGCTTTTTCCTTAGTTATGCTAGTACTTTTCCAGATTTGTCAGGCATGTTTGCAAGTATCCACTGATACAGTGACAAAGACATACATCTTAAATCTGATGATTGCAATAGTAAAGATCAAATCTACCAATTCATTTAACTGTCCTTTTGTATGTGATTATGTACTCTTTTAAAACAGCTGGTTTGTTATTTTGGGCTTTTTGCTTGCACTGGTTCAGCTGTGTTTGTTCAAAGCTGCTATTTGACCTCTCCTCACCATATATATGTTATTCTAAACTTAGGTGTACAGAAAACAGCACAGTTTTTTCACATAACTTGTTTTTACACAAATGGTAGTAGGTGGCCATATTTTGTATTACTGGAATGGTAGTTTACAGTACCTCTCGTGAATCTGCAGTAATTTAGATCAATGCCTTCAGGCTTTGAGTTTGACCTGTACCTTCAGTCTTGATCTATATATTACTTTAGGATTCAGGACTGTGCTTGAATTCAAGGTCCCTAATTGTGCTTGGTGTCTACAAATTAGCACCCACTTTGCAGAGAGCAAATTGCTTCCTGGGCAGGGAGGTTGAGGCACAGGCTGCTGTGGGGGGACCAGCCCACACTTGGGCTTGGCCCTGAAACATAGAGGGGTTATTGCCCCTTCAGACAGCTCAACTTTGAAAGCTGGAATCCATAATCAGACACAGATAGTAAAAAAAAGGCAGTGTGCATCATAGTAATCATAATTCCCCTCTTTAAATGAACAGTTTTCTGTTTGCAACGGAAAGAATACTATTTATTCATTCTTCATTTTTACTGTGTGTTTATTGTTGGTGGGACTTAGCTAAGGATTGTTCCCTCAATTTACAAGAAAATCCATTTTTTCTCAAGGATGTATGTTTTGTTTGTTTGTTTGTTTGTTTGCAGGCTGTTGCCCCATTCCCTGCATGCATTCTGCTAACAAACAGGCAGAGATCAATACTGTGTTTTGGTGTTTAAAGTTCAAAATCAGTAGCAGACCAGTCTGAGACTTTCCTGTGCTGAATGCAGGCAAGGGGAAGAATGTAAATCTCTACGCAGCCAAAGTTTCTTAATGGTCTTTAAAATGTACAAGTAAGGTTTTCCTAAAGATACCATCATTTATTAACTGGACAGAAGGTGTCTGAAAAGTAGAAGTTTACAGTTGCTATTCTGCTTTACTGATATGGTTTTTAATTAAATAAAAGTCTATCATCCTGGAATTTACAGAGACAGTTGTGGCAAATTCTGCAGCACCAATTCAGAGTGCTAGGGTTGATAATTTGACCAGAATACAGTTCTGTGATTTTTGTCTTTTAACAGCAAGAGAGAAGAGGAAAAAAAAAAAAAAAAAAACAAACAAAAAAACCAAACCAAACCAAAAACAACAACAACAAAAAATCTTCCAGGCCCCAGGCCTAACCCTACAACCAGTGAAGTGAACAAGAGTAGAATAAATTCACATATCCCTCCTTCTTTGTTGGACCAAATGTTGGGTACTTCCTGCATTACATTTGTTGATTGGTTTAAGCATTTTATGAAGAAGCAATAAAAAACTTGGCACTGATTTCTTTTGGTTCTCAAGTGCTGAAACCATCTAGAACAAGTATTCATGAATGGCAGTTTTAGACAAGGACTTGCATATAATTCCCTTTAAGACCAATGCATGGAAAAGAACATCTTAGGTCAGAATAGGAGATCCTTTTAAGTGGGGACGTAACACCTGCCTAATCCTTTCAAGAGCAAATTGTCAAGAAAAGTTCTGTGGAAGGATATGGCAAAGACTCTGGTTCACTCTTTCTTTCCTGCAAGTGTAGTTTGTGTTAGCAAATAACTGTATATTGCTTTTTCCTCAAAGGACTATGAAGGAGAGTTATGAAAAAAAAGGTGATTATATCCACCTGCTAGGGAAGAATTACAATCATAAATAACAGTATCCAACTGATCATGGCTTTTAAGAAGAGGAAGAGTGATGCTCCCTGTCCATAGTGTGGGAGTGTAGTGTAAATTGTTGAACACGCAGATATGTTAGTAGTAGGTGGCCTAAGTTCTAGGCATAGCTTAGCTTTTGTGGATTCAAATCCACCTTTACCATCTTCAAAAATTCACAGACTGACATTTAGGTACAGCACTTTACGTAAATAGCAGTTTAGGCAGAAATAAGACTGGCCAAAACATTAAAAATCACTTTGGAAAATGAGATTTTTTTGATCCTAAGACATTAAGAAACTCCCCAAAATTTGATGCCAAGACTAATGGCATCCAATTTCAAAGGCACTGAGCTTTGCATCAAAAATAATTTTGACTTACTGGTTTTCTAACAAGAATGCTGAAGTCTTGATGCTGAAAATTTAAAATTTTACCAATGTATGGTGAATTCAGCCAAAAGGGGTGTGTCTTCCATGTCTTCTTACTATCTGAATATTCCGTAGTATATATTTTGAGATTATTAAAATCCCCATTGGGAAAATTATGAAAACTGTCAGCCTGGGATATTTTCAAATGCAACTAACAGCTTTCTTTGTCTTTAGCTCGAAGTATTTAACAAACAGTGGGCTTGTAGGATAGGAGTTCTTGAGTATTAAACTTATTGTGATTGACAGTTTAAAAATTACAGATGAGAAGATCTTTATTTGCCATTGAGAGTCAATGCTAGCTGGATAGCTAATACTGAAACCCTAAGATTTCTTTGAAGATTCCTGCTGTGCCCCTGGTGATGTGCATTCCACCCATAAATAAATGTTTTCCTTTCAGACACCTTTGCTGTCAGAGATTAAAGCTGCAAGTGACTCCTGAAAATAGCATTTCTTTTTTCCAGAGGTGCTGGGTTTTAGTGGGATTGTCTCTGCAGGGGAACTGGAAGGGAAGGCTCCAGCAACTGTGAGTGCTGTCTCTGCATTAAAACCCATAGTTTTTGAAGTCCTTGCCAGACCACACAGGTTCTTACCAGAGCAAGCTGGATTCTGAGGGAAGGAAGTATCATGGACCTTGTTTCTTTGGAGATGTCTCCAGGACTGACTAGCACAGTTGTTATAGGAAGGAGCTAGAAACTTTCTTTGTTATTTTAAATTCAGAAGTCTTTGTGCAGTAGAATGTTAACCTCAAGACTGAAGAAAATTACAAGGAAGAGAAGTCTGAGGTACTTTGAAAGGCACAGTTGACCACATAGGAAGAAAATATCTGCTAAGATTAATAGAACAAAAGTGATACTTCTTCCAAATATGATTTATAATTTAAAAATATTAGTAGCAAAAATGCTAACAAAGATGTTATTGAGACATCGCATTAGGACCTTTTATCCTATGGGTGCCATCTCTAATGGTAGTGTCTATCCTCAAGGGGAGCAGAATGCAGAATACAAGTTGATTTTTCCCCCCTCAGAAATACAACTGGTATTCTAGTTAAGGAGTATTAAGAAAAGAAAGAGGAAATGTTATGGGAGAAGAAAGTAAATACACAGAAAAGATTCTTTGCCTTCTCTTTTCTTCTGTCTTTTCATTCTTTTCTCCTTTACTTCTGTCGTTCCTTTACAGAGAAAGAAACAAAATCACTCAGTTATAAACATACATAGGTGGGTAATATTTTAATTTCTTTGATAGACAGGATTTACAGATAAAGAAAACCCACATGCAGGGTGCAGTGAATTTGTCATACTGTGCGTGTGGGACTAGGGTTAAAGGGACTATGGTTGAAGGGGCAATCCTTTGGCCTCTAATAAGGTTGGGCTCCCTGAAACAAGAGAAGAAGGGCAACTCATAGTCAGTGTAAGAAGAAGAGGACAATTCAGTTTCTGCTGCAGAAGTAGGAAGGTGGAGGGATGCATTCCACTAAACTGCCAAAGAGGTAGGGTTTTTTTGGTCAAGAAAGCATGGAAAATTAGAAAGAGGAAAAGCACTGAAGCAACACTGGGTCTGCACGTTCAAGAATGAAAGTCCTAAGCAAAAAAAGCAATATTTGTAAAGTCAAGCAGAAAGTGTCTAGTTACAAGAATAGTTGAGAGATGGACAAATAACAGGATATGGCTGGTGGAATAAACAGGCAAGGAGTCTCACAGGCGTTTCCATGAGTCACTGCTGGGCTACATACAATCACCAAAGCACCACTGAGAAATGATTCAAGGACATGCAAGAGAAGTGGATGCAGAAGAAATCAAAAGGAGGATTAAAGCATTGTAGGGCTGAGGAGACAGGAAAATGGATGAGATGGAATGATGTCATGGAGAGATACCTTTCTTGGCCAGCCAAATGGAAAATTGAGGTCCATAGATTATAGTTCTGCTTATGAACTGCTGCCAGCAACTGCTTGTTTACAGCGCTGAGGGTTAAGATGACAGCTGCACCTTAATATGACAGGAAACCTTATTTCACAGTAAATATGATTGGTCTGGCAAGGAATCACATCTGGTAGCAATCGAGGACTGAAGAGACTTTTTAAATCTAGTACACACCTGAAAATTACTGAAGTGGAAAAGGAAGATTTTTTTGGTTTGGTTTTTGTTGTTGTTGTTGGGGGGGTGGGTGTGTTGGTTTTGTTTGGTTGGTTGGTTTTTGGGGGGGTGTTGGTTGGTTGGTTAGTTTATTTTTGGTTTTTTTTATATTTATGGTTCTGAAAAAGAAAGTTTTTTGGTTTTTGTTTTTTTCCAATAATCATTGCTAGATGCTCATGGAAGTAAACAAAATCAAGTGGCCAAATTGTAAATCAAAGCATATTTTAAAATGAGGGATTTGGTTCTATCCTCACCAGGAGTAAAAGCTGGAATGACCCTGAGCTTGCTGTTACTATGTAAGTATCTGAAATGAAATAACCAGTTTTCTGACTGAATGGCTATCCCCATGGCAATAGGAGAGGATCTTGCACATTAAAGACTGAAAGGAATTAATAGATGAGAAGGAAGCACACTAGATCCTGACACAGACCAAGGTACATCATGTATCCTTAGGACTGAGCTGTGAAGCATACATGCAGAAGGAACAGTCCTTGTATTTCCAGGTTTTATCGGTAATGTGAGACAGGACTACACTGCAAGTCAGGCAAGGACAAAAAGAACCCTTGTTAATTTTAGAAGCATTAGGATTATTATGTCTGGAGCATTAAAGGTGCATCATTTAATGGTTGTCTAAAACTTTTATTAACCCCTCTTCAGTTACATTTATTTTCTACTCCATGGCTCAAACACAGCTCTGGATAGTTACCAGGATAAACTTTAAAGCCAACAGGAGCTGCACCTTTTTTTCCAGGGTTGGAAGGAGCTCTCTATCTCTAAACTGGATAACCCTTTCAAATCTGCAGCAGACATCTATGTGAATTACTGATTTATTTATTATTAGTTCTGCTGTAAAACAGGAAATGAGAAATAAAAATGTCATTGGCACCAACCAAATTCTAAGTTCTTATTTTGGCAAGAACAAAACAAAACAAAAACGTTCCCATTTGGCACGAACAAAACCATTAAGGTATTTGAAAGAAAAGCCAAAGAAATAAAGCATTAACTTCATAAAATATGATGTGGCAATTTCACACCTTTTCTCCATAGGTTCATGGACCAAATTTCTCACCCAAGCTATGACAGGCTGAGTTCACTTCTCTCCTGTGTGCCCCATATCCTCGTAGAGCACCCCACTCTGCAGCCTGTTAGGACAACTTAAGGTTGAACTTTTTCTCTCATCACTGTAGCTATTCTTACATTCCATTAGAAAAAGGATATATATATATATTCTTTATATCACAGAATGTGGGTGAAGACAACATGTTTGCTTGGTTTACACCAGGAAGGTAAGAGGACAGGTTTCAGTTCCCTCAAGCAGAAAATGGAACTTAATTTGTATCTCTAGTATCCTGCATATTCCTGAAAAATCCTGAAAAGCTCTGGTTCTTGAGCCCTTGTACGACTGGCAAACATGATTCCATTTTCTTTTATTCAGGTTTTGTGTGTCTGGTTCTTAAAGCAAAGAAACCAACCCACTTAAAAACTTTCAATACAGCTGGACTGAATTTGATATTTAAATTCAGACAGACTGAAATCCTAGTTTTACCAATTATATACTAGGAAAAAAAAAAATCTACCCAGCTAGTGTTGAAAGGGAGTAAAATGTCCCCAGATGATCTTTACAAACCTCTCCAATCTCATGTTCAGTGAGAAATACCCTGGTCCTTCCCCACCAAAGTCTCTCACACAACAGAGAAAGGAAAGGGGAGATGGTGAATTTTCTTCTCCCATAAGCAAAGGTATACTCTGGAATGATTTATTTCTCCAGTCCTTTTAGCCCTTTCACTGTTACTGAAGCTAGAGTATGCTACCCTGCCACAGGATCAGGGTGGGGTTCTGATGTCTAATGTTCACTGCACCATCCTAAAGTTACATGCATTTATAAAAGCAAAGAGCTGGAGCAATAATAGGCCTGGTCCTAATTTCCTCCACAATTAGCAAAGTTAGTTGCATATTCAGATTTAAAGGCAGAGGCTGGAAATAATCAATTTTGGTAGTGCTATATGATATGTTTGGAAACCTCAGTTGAAAGAGCCATTCCCCAGTAATCCATAGTTGTAGGGATCAGTGTGAATGTACATTTTAAAATGCCATGCAGGATTTGAAACAAGAATGTAGAAATCAGAGTGATCAGTTTTTTTCAGATGGCCTTTGATTTGTGAAGGTTTTTCACTGAAAGCAGTTTAGCTACAGGAGAAAGCACAAACAGCTACCTTTGCAAAGTTTCTGTCACAACGCATCAATACAATGCATAAAGATTGATAAGGTTGCAAAGTCTAATGGAAGAAAAAAGCAAATCCACAGAATCATAAAATAATCCAGGTGGGAAGAAACCCCTAGATGTTGCTAGTCCAAGCAGGGCCGACTAGGGGGTTCAGACCAGGTTGCTTGTGATTTTATTGGGGTGGGTCCTGAAAATATGCAGTCCTTAGGAAACCTGATTTGCTACTGGACTGTCCTCACAATGTAAAAGTTTCTCTTCCTGTTCAATCTAAACCTTTGTTGCTGCAATTCAGGTTTGGTCTCTCTCATCCTGCCTATCTTTGTCTTCTTGATGACCTCGTCATAGGTCCTAGAAGGATGCTTGTAGGACTCCCTTAAGATTTTCTTTAACTAACTTTAGGAAACTTAATTAAAGTTTCCTCCTCAACTTTAGTTTAGCTTCCTTGTGTATATGCATATGGCATGTGCTATCACAAGAGGCTTTAATTACCTGAACAAATGTTACTTCTTTCTCAAGATTTGACCCTCATTTACTGAAAAGGATAGGTGGTATCTTACTTAAAAGGCAGCAACTTATTAAATTTTTATTCTGCATTGTTCAGCATGTGGTTTCATTCCTTGTTTACAGCACACTCTTAAAATTAACCCTCTAGGGAGAATTTTCTCATTATCATTAATTCCCTCACAGGTTTCTAATAGTATTGACTTGTGTGGGAGTTGGAATTTGCATTACATGAAATTTCATAGAATAGTCTTGTATTTTTAATTTCTGATTTATAAAATAAAAAAAAAAATGTTCTTGCAAAACATTTTTAAATTAGAAATTGACCCATTTACGTGGCATAGGTCAGACTGAACAAAGCTGTAATTGTTAAGTTACATGATTTGTTTTCACAATTTCATAATTTCAAATACTAGGTGGTTTGAAGGTGTATTTTACATGTGGGATATTGAAACATAGAAAGTTCTACGGCAACCATATATTTTGTATGTCTAAACTGAAGTACGTGAGAATGTGGTTAAACAGAGACCTGACAGAATTTTAGAGTCCCGAGTCTTTGTGCTCTTCCAAATAAAGATGTGTACAGTGGTGAACCTTATGGAGATTATGATGCTCTAGAAAGAGAATCGAAAGGACTCGAGTCTTCTCTGTTAGTCTGTGACAGTCTATACAGGGACAAGTATCTTGATGTAATTACATTTCCAGCTGTTTTGGAGGACAGAATGCAGCTAATACATCTGCTGGGAAGGAGAACTGCCAAAAACTGATGCTTAGAAGTCCAGTGCAAAACTAAAAATAAGTGATGGTTTTCTGATTTGGCTAGCCTGCTCCCAGACACAACAGGTTTTGGACAACACACAGAGGGGCCCATCGTCTCTGCCTGGAACAGCATCCACATTGTGGATGGTGATATACAGCAAGACCCAGTTCCTCAGGATCATCTGGCATGTGGTCAGGGACCTCTCACCAGGGGCCCCCTCTTCACCTGCAGCACGTGGGTGCTGGGGAAGGCCCATGCTGCCAAGTGAGCGAGCTGCAGGAGGGGGTCCATAGGTTGCACATCATCAGAGGTGGCAAACAAAAGGCTGACTGGAGCTTCTCCAAAACCCTGCAGGTACCAGAGCCTGAAATTCCAGCTGCACCAAAAGAGGGAACGGCAGAGGCCATGCTTGTGGCACTGGGAAATGGAGACTGCTGTGATGCTGAAGACTGGAAGCTGGTGACTTCTGGCACCAGGAGGTTGTCTTCAGCCACATCTACAAATCTACAGCTCCAGAAGAGGGTCAGTGCCCTAGTAACAGAGGAGGGGCTGGCTGCTGTGTCCATGAAGCATCTGTGCTGTCAGCACTAGAAGGTGAAATTCAAGATTCTGAAAAAAAAAATATCAAGGCAAGGAAAAGGATCACAATCCTGGACTTCAAGAAAGCAGACCTTGGCCTGTTCATGGATGCTCTTTGAAGAATCCCATGGGATTCTAGAGAGAAGAGGAGTCCAGGAAGTCTGCTCAGGTCTAAAGGATCCATCTCCTTCAAGTTTTAGACTGGTCCATCTCCACATGTAGACAGCCAAGAAAAGGTAGAATAAGGTCTGCATGGATGAACAAGGAGCCCCTGACAAATCTGAAATATAAAAAGGAAGTGTACAAAAGGGGAAGCAGGGGTAGGTCATACTTGAGGAATATAGAAAGACACTATTTGAATGAGCAGAGATGAGGTTAGGAAGTCAAACTCCACATGAAATTGAATCTGAACAAGGCAACAAAAAAGGCTTCGTCGGGTACAACAGCAGCAAAGGCAAGACAAGTGAAAATGTGAGCCCACTGCTGAAGGAGGTACATAGCCTGGTGATAAAGGACATAGAAAAGGCTGAAGTACTCAGTGACACTTGCCTTCTGTCTTTAGTGGTAAGAATAGGCTTCTCAGGCTCCTGATATGAGTGGGAAATTCTGGAGCAATGTAAACTGACCTACATGAAGGACAATCACATTAGGAAGCATTTAAGCAAACTGGATATGCACAAGTCCATGGGACCTGACAGGATGTGCCCAGGAGTGCTGAAGGACCTGCCTGGTATCATTGCAAGGAAATTCTAGATTACCTTTGAAAGGTCATGGTGATTAGGGGTAGTTCCTGAGGATGAAAGCAAATGCCACTTCTGTTTTCAAGAAGGGCAAGAAGGAGGACATAGAGGTCTGCTAGCCTCAGCTTGACCCCTGGGAATATCCTGGAGCAATTAACCCTGGAAATCATATATAAACATCCAGGGCAAGATGGTGATTGGGAACAGTCAGCATGAGGTTATGAAGGGGAAATCATTCCTGACCAACCTGACAGCCTGCTATGAGATGACTGCCTCAGTGAATGGAGTAGTGGATGTTGTTTATCTTGCCTCTGGTAAAGCTTTTGACACTACCTCTGATAACATACTCATAGGCAAACCAAGGAATTTTAGATTAGATAGGTAGTTTAGATAGGTAGACAATGAGGTAAAGAAAAGAAACTGTTCTGTGAAGTGTTGAGATAAGAAAGTTATAATCTGCCTGTGGCATAAAGCCCATCTTGAGGACCATCACTAGTGATGCACCCCAGGGGTCAATACTGAGGCCAGTGATGTTTAATATCTTCATTAATGATCTGGATAATGGAGCAGAGTACATCCTCAGCAAGTCTGCAGATGATACAAAACTGAGAGGAGAGCTGAAACATCACATGGGTGTATCACCATTCAGAAGGATCTTGGAATGCTGGAAAGAAGGGTCAGTAGATATCTCATGAAGTTCAGCAAAGGGAAATGCTAAGTCCTGCCCCTGGGGATTAATGACCTCATGGGCCAGTGGGATATATCTCCATTCTGGAGTCCAGTGAGTTTGAAAACAGTTTGGCAGAAAAGGCACTGAGGGTATTGGTGGACACCAAGTAGAACATGAGCCAACAATCCCTTGCAGCAAAGAAGGCCAAAACCATCCTGAACTGAATGGCAGGGCACACTGACATCAGGATGAGATAGTTTATCCTTCCTCTCTACTCAGCTCTTGTGAGACACATCTAGTGTGCTGGGCTGAAGTCTGGTCTTTTCTGTACCAGAGACTTGGACATACCAGAGCAAGTCCAGAAAAAGGCTACAAAAACAATGAAGGAGTTGAGGCACATACGAGGAGAGGCTAAGAGAGCTGGGACTGTTCAGCCTGGAATACAGAAGGCTCAGGGGGATCTTACCAATGTATATAAATACCTGATGGGAGGGAGCAAAGATGGAGCCAGGCTTTTAGTGGTATTCAGTGACAGGTTAGAATGCAATGGGCACAAGAGGGAATAAGGGAAATGCAATTTAAACATAAGAAAAAATACCTCAGTGAGCGTTATCGAGCACTGACATAGGTTGCATAGAGAGGTTGTGAGGTCTCTGTCTGTGGAGATGTTCAAAACCCAACTGAACATAGTCCTGAGCAACAGGCTGTGGATGACCCTGCTGTGTGCAGGGACTACATGATCTCCAGAGGTTCCATCCAGCCTCAAACGGTCTGTGATTCTGTCATTCTATGATTTTTTTTCTCTCTGACTCTTAACACTTCGAGAAATGCTCCAGAAAAGAAAATGGGTGGAGTTTGCTTTCATTACAGCTCTTTCTTTCTGTTCCCCCTTAAAATGTTCTCAGAAACCTCTTTGTCTGTGGTCTTTTGGGTCTTAATGGATTTTGTGTTTTTTTCTTCATATATGCTAACCTCTAGGTCCTGGACACAACCACCATTCAGAACCTGTGTGGAATTATGCTCAGGCCAAAGTAAGGTGTCCAATCTCTGTTCTCAGTAACAGATCATAAGATCATGCTTCCCTCACTGGTACGTTTTCTGCCCCAACTTCCTGCAAGCTGAAGTGGCAGTGTTTTCACTTGTATGGTTACTTTAATGGTTCTCAATGGTCTTTTTGCCCATGCATTTATCTAAGTAAATTTGAACCAATTTATCCTTCTTGATTCCCTAGTGTCCTGCAGTGTACAACGCAGTTTTGACTACATCTGTTTGCTTTAAAGTTGCTGCTTAGATTAATTTCTTTATTCCTGTGTTGTGACTAATGAATAACTCCCTCTTCAAGTTCTCTATGGTGCTAATGATTTCATATACTCTTAAAATATTCACCTAAGGAATATTTTTCTGTGCTAAAGAATGTTAATCTATCTACTTATAAAGCAATTGTTTCATACTCCTACTCATCCTCCTCTGTTACCTTCCTCTTTCCTTATTCTATTAGATACGTCCATGGGCTGGGAGGACAGAAACATACATAACGTAATGTTCAAGATGTGACAGACAATAGCATCACATTTTTTTTCTTAGAATAACCCACAATGATTCCACAATCCATTTCTTGAGTTGTAACAATTTTTAGAGCCTTTCAGTGAGTTTATCTAGTCTGAGTTATTTTTCTCCATGTATTTTACGTTAATCTACATCAAAATGTACCTGAGATTTACAGTTTTGCTAGACCTATGACTGTCACAGAGCAATACCCCAGTTTTGTTAGGCAGTGGTACATTCATTCTTTCTGGCTTTGCTGTGCTTTGGTCCAGTTATCTATCTCATTCTGCTGTATTTGTGGCCTGCCTAGAGCCACCTTCTGCACAGCAGAAAATTTAAGGCCATTCTTTTGGTGGTAAATTGAGTTGCTTTATTTATTTCTTTATTATATTTAACTATCCTGTGTAACCATCTCATCAAAATATAGAGTTAGTTCTTGATACCTCAATGCTGTTGCAATGCTATTTGAAGGAACTGCATTCCAAGTAATATGATTTTTTTTTTTTTTTTAATTTCAAAATTGGAAATTTCCAAAAATCTCATGCCTGATATCAGTGTAGAGCAGTGAAGGTATCTTATTTCAGTTTTCTGCAGGGAAAAAAAAAACCAACTCTTATACTTCCTTAGTACTATTCTTACTTTAAATGAATAGCACTAAATGCAGTTGCATGTCAATCTCCATATCTTTTTAATTAGTGGCTATATTTTTGTCACTACTTTATTCTAGCTACTTAGGCTAGGGATAATTGGAGCTAATTATATCTTTAAATTCAAATTTCATATCAAACTCATGCCTACTGAAAAGCATGCTGTAGTCAGGCCAGAAATACTATATTCCACAAAAATAAATGTATATGATCATTTGTTTAAGCATAATTACTGTCTAGTATTGTAGTCTCAGGGAAGACAGAACAACTATAAAAAATATGTCATCATAAAAAATATATGTGATGTAAAAAAATACCTGTAATTCCTTAATCAACCAAGTCTTCTATACCACAATCATTGACTATTTCAGATGACTTGCTGTATATATTCTCTGTACTTTTTTTAAGACAAATAACCTTAATGAATGCAATTGTTCCTTTTAGGTCAACATTACAGTCTTGTCCTACTCTTGGGTTTTTCATTCTGTAAATAATCTTTATACCTATCTTTTGAAGCATTTTTTTTTCTATAATAACTTGGGAATCATTATCTTGGTGCTTTCAAATAAAGTCTCAACAGTACTGAAAGCCCTCCCTTATAATGGGGTCTAGGAATACACTGTACTGGATCTCCAGGGCTATTTTTCACAGGGTCTTGTTCCTAACAATAGTGCCAGGAATAATAGTCCTCATTTTCACCTGAAACCAGACCACATTTTTAATCAGGTTCACAGTACATAACATACCTCTTGACTTAGCTCCAATGCACTGTCAAAATGCTCTGAGTGCATCTGCAACCACTAATTCTTTCCCCACTTGGTGTTCAATTTGCAGATCATACATTTGTAGCTGAAAAAACAAACTCTATTCTTAGCGGCAGCAGAATAGTTTGCCAGACCCCTTTTGGCACTGTCAACAAGTGGTTTATGGTCAGTGTCAGCTAATAGTGGCCTCCCATAAATAAAAACATGAAACATTTTTCACCCATGGATGGAGACCAAAGCCACATTCTTTATTTGAGTTTATTGAAAGCTTGGAATTTGTTCATTCCTGTGATGATTATTCTATTGGGGTTTTTAAATTTTAACCACACCATTGTAAAGGATTGTGCAATGCTTTTCTTAGAGCCATCAGTGAACAAACTTGTTTTGCATTTATCATCATAGCAACTCATGACTGAAATCTGGTTGACCCTTTTAATCTCTTCCTGTTTTTTTAAGGGCCAGAATGAGTGTTTTGTCTTTATCGGGATACCAATTTACTATAGCCTCATGGTTCATTAAGCACAGAAAAAATCACTTGTATTTACTATTTCTCTAAATATTCCTCTCCTTTCTAGGTAGCAGAAAATGTTCCATTTCAGTGTGACTGTTTAGCTTCTTGGAGCCAATATCAAAATGAAGAGTCCTTTTTCTGCACTGAATTGTGCATGCCTGGTCACTGTTGGTTGTCTTCATTGTTGTACGGTTCTGAGGCAGAGTCTACTTCCCTATATTCTTGCCCCAAACTTCGGGGTTGTTTGTGAAAAGGCTGGGATTTTTCAAGTGTAGTAGATAGAGCATACATGGGAAAATTTTCTTCCTCTGAGTAAAAGCTTGCAATGTGTTTGACACAGCTGGTTCCACTGCCATCTACAGTGAATGCATCTGCTGTATGAAACCAAGGGGTTTGGCACATTTCTAACATGGTCTTTTCCCTTAGTACTGTTACAGAGAACATCACTTCCATACTCTGTAAAAGGGAGTGTAAATACCTCACACAGGAAAAACCTGGAAAAAGTTAATGTGAAGACATTACTACGTCATCCTTCTTTTTGCTTTTTCACAAACACACACCTACACAAGGTTAAGACCAGAAAAGCAATTAGAGAATCTACTGCAAGGGCATGGGGAAAGGGCAGTTGCTCAGTAAGCACAGAGTTTCAGGGGGAGAGTAGCCCATGGTAAAAGGAGATGGGCAGTGAAGCCAAGAAGCCGCAGACCATGGCTGGCTAGTGACTGAGTGAGCTCAGCAGGGAGTAGAACGGGCCATTGCTAGGGATGTGCAGTGGTGCCCAGCAGCAAAAGGCCCCATGGACATGAGCCTTCTGCACAGGGCAAGTCAGAGCCCGACAGGGCCATGCTTGGGAGTACACATCAGGCTGGGCTGCCACCCATCAGGGGCTTCCCTGCCTCATTGGCCCTTGCCCCAAGGCACACGAGGGACACCAACACTGAATTCTGTATAATTCCCTGATTATGAGCATTTGATTATGGCAGTTTGTTTTCTTCTGTCCGTAAGGTCCTTGATGTTTTTATCCCTTGGAACAAACGTGTTTGCTTTTGGCACCACTTAGGCTTCTGCTCCTCTGACTGTGTTACAGATGTGTCCCATTAGCTCTCAGACTGACTGTCCTTTTGTCATCTGCTGCATTATTGTCCTACGAGGCTTTTTTGAGCTAGCAATAAGGTGATGTTCATTGTTCCTC
Source organism: Megaceryle maxima (assembly GCA_024605025.1). Lineage (NCBI taxonomy): Eukaryota > Metazoa > Chordata > Aves > Coraciiformes > Cerylidae > Megaceryle > Megaceryle maxima. The sequence goes on from JANHGN010012018.1 coordinate 70,960, forward strand.
CTGTGTGTAAGTACCACAGAAGTGTGTGTCCAAGACTTTTTTATCTTTTTCCATATGCTTGTCATTGGCAGTGTTGTTTGGCAAAGGATATGTATCTTTTTGTGCTGTTTCCTTGTGGAATTTTATTTTGAGGTCTCATATACTTTTCTATGCTGGGTCACACTTTGCATGTCTTGCTGAGCTTAGGTGTCCACTCCTAATGCACGTCTTTCTAGACAGGTAAGATCCTTTCCCTTAGACAGTCTAATGGCTTAGTGTTGGGAACTCCACAGCAGTGTTGAGGTGTTTTGTCTTGCATTTAAATCAAAATTTATCATTTAATATGAGATTTGGTTGGTGCCATATACCTTCAAAACTGCAGCCTTCAGCTGTCAGCATTTGTTCAATCTTTTTCACTTCTTTTTATTTCTTAGTGTGTTGAATCCTGTTTCTCCTAAATTTCACTTTCTTGTGGAGGGAGACAAGATAAGAAACAGCAGAGGACAAAGTCAAGGTGGAATTATGCAAAATCAGTAGCTACACTCTCATGCTTGTGTAACACAATATGTGAAATGAACATGGTACTACACTGCACTGATTGTAAAAAAAAATAGCTTTCCTGTTTTTTTTCAATTACTATTGCTCAGACTTTCCTAAAATTAGCACTTTCAGAAAGTTCAAAACATGAGTAATTTCATCCCCCAGACTCTGACATCTATGAAGAAACACATATGTAAAGAAAGGACTGATTTTAGTAGAAATTGTTTTAGTCACCTAGCTGTTTAAGCACTGACAGAAAACTGCTGCCTCTCTGTCCTGTCCCTTAAAAATGATATTTGAATAAACTTCCTTGTCTAACACATCAAAATGGAAATAAAATTAAATTCTGAGCTGCCAAATGATGTTATTGAAATAATATATTTGCAGTGTATGAACAGGAAATGAATATATTTGTTGCCTGCTTTCTCCTCCAATTCTTACCTGAATGCCCCACCCAAATGCCTGAGCATCTTAGCAAAGAATATGAACCAGCTCCGGCTTCTGAAGGACAGACTTATAATTTTCATCAGTCAGCATCAGTTTGCCTTCCCATAAAGCTTTTCTTGATGGGTGGCTAAGCATGCTGACTTGAAATACGGAATCATAGAATGCTTGGGTTGGAAGAAACTTGTAAAGATCATCTAGTCCACCCCCCTGCCATGGGCAGGGAGATCTTTCACTGGATTAGGTTGCTGAAAACCCTATCCAATGTGACCTGTCCATTTACAGGACATCCACAACTTCTTTGGCCAAACTATCGGCTTCAGTTCTTACCCTAAAGACATTCATATTTAGTTTTTGTTGGTTCTTTTTCATGCCCTCAATAAAATAACTCTTCCTTTCCAGGCTGGGAGTGTTTCTTCAGAGGAGTGCTCACTTGTATGTTGAGTATCCCGCAATGACCCACAAGCACTGCTCTCATACAGCAACTCTCCACTGCAACCACTGTTGTAAAGGAGCAAAATCATTCCACAGAAGATGAAAATAGACAAAATAGTCAGTCAAACCTCAAAAGTGCTCCACTGCAACGAAAGCCCTCCTCTGGGTTTTGCAGAAAACAGGCACTGAAGACATAAGAAGCATATTCTACCTCTCCTCTGCTAATAGGTGGCTATTAGCAGAGAAAAACTGCTCCACCGTGAGACTAACCACAAAATAAGAACTTTCTAGCCTAACACCCTGTACTACCATGAATTTCATGGTCTGCAAGAACCTTCCTAGATTCCCAGAACAACAATGAAGTTCAGTGATTACAACACCCATCAATGTTCTCTGAGGTTCCTCAGGCCAGAGCTCTCCCTGACATGTGCAGGTTCAAGGCTGTTGCTACATGACGGGGATGCCACGAGGGCCAGGACTGTGTTGTAATCAGCGCCACCTGGGAGACCCAGGCACAGATGTCTCCCAGAAACAGTGTCCTGTGTGCTGGTACGGCTGCCTGTGCTGGATCTGCTCACAGTTAGAAAGGGTTTGACTTCCTCTGCATATCACAGAATCATAGAGTTTCTGAGGATGGAATAGACCTCTGAGATCATCAAGTCCAGCCTACGACCCAACACCATGACATCAGCTAGACCATGTCACTAAGCGCCATATTCAATCTTTTCTTAAACACCTCCAGGGATGGAGACTCCACCACCTCCCTGGGCAGTCCATTCCAGTGTCTAATCACCCTTTTCATGAGGAAGTCCTTCCTAATATCCAGCCTAAACCTCCCCTGGCACAGCTTCAGGCCATGCCCTCTCATCCTGTCACTAGTTGACTGAGAGAAGAGCCCAACCCCCACATGACTATAACTTCCTTTCAATTTTTATTTATTTTATTGTAGAGAGTGATGAGGTTCTCCCTGAGTCTCCTCTTCTCCAAGCTGTACAACCCCAGCTCCCTCAGCCTCTCATCATAAGACTTTCCCTCCAGTACCCCCATCAGCCTCGTCGCTCTCCTCTGGACCTGCTCCAGCACCTCAATATCCTTCTTGAAGAGAGGGGCCCAGAACTGCACAGAGTACTTGAGGTGAGGCCTCACCAGTGCCGAGTACTGGGGCAGAATTACATCCCTAGACCTGATGGCCGCACTATTCCTGATACAAGCCAAGATGCCATTGGCCTTCTGTGCCACCTGGGCACACTGCTGACTCATGTTCAGCCAGTAATCAACCAGTACTCCCAGGTCCCTCTCTGCTAGGCCATATTTCTGCCATATCTCCCTTGGAAATTAACTGTTTCTGTTTCATACATTAGCTACACTTCTAAATTACAGGTACAAAGTTAGAGGCTGATTGTACATTGCCATGGCCTCCTGTTGATGTATTATTGTTTGAACATCTGCCTGTTTAAAAAAAAATGTGCTTGCTCTAATTGCAGCTTTGGGCAACATCTTGGTACGATACACTTTTGAGGTTTGATTGACTATTTTGTCTATTTTCATCTGTGGAATGATTTTGCTCCTTTATAACAGACTAGTCTTCTCTGGAAACATCCAGAATTATGGAAACACAAATTACTGCAAAGACCAGAGGGTGAGACATTCTCCTCCCACAACATTTCTGAGCACATACGGTGTCTCATTAAGTGCAACACTCTTGCATGCATTGGATCTGGGCCACTGTGAATCTGGCACTTTGCATTTACTGTTTCATGAAGATTTTTTTTTTTTTTTTCCTCTAAGAAAGGAGTCCAGGAACTGCAATCATGAAGGAGTTTGCAAATGAATCTGTAATTTAGAGTCTCAAAACCACTGGTCAGCTGTTTTACCCTGGATTATTTGCAAGTTCCTGTAAGTCCTCTTCCAGAAGATGCTGAACAGTTAGTGCCATCTTCTTAAACATTCCCCACTATGTCCCAGCATGAGGCACACTGAGGGTGAGCAAGCTTGCCCAGAGAATGTTTGACTGATTGAGTTCCACAAAAAGTACAGCATGGAAAGAGAGTAGATGCAGACCACTTAAATTGCCATCATCCTCACTTGTTCAGCTCTTTTGTGATTGCCCCTGGCAGTCTGTAAGACAAATCTGACTTGCATCTGAGGCTATCACAGCCAGCTGCACCGGGCAAGGTGGGAATATTCATATTTCCTCTAGGTCTTATTCTACTTGCCTGGAAGAAGTCAATACACAGTAGTTCAGAGAAAGAATAAGGATGAAACCCCTGTTCATGATGAATTAGGGCATCCCATCACAATAAAGGATACAAGTCTGACAAGTCTGATAAATATAAAGTCTAGAGAAAAAAAAACTACAGCAGTATTTAGGGTCTCCCCCAGGTAGGTAAGTATATTGATCGTTAGTCTATAAAATAATTTTCACTGTCTCACTGAAAGTAGGAACTTACATATAATGTCTGGTTACCATTCCTGGATTCTGACATAAGTTTTCATTCTCTCTTAGTAACTATGAAAGATCTCTTTTTTTTCTTTTTTTTTTCCCCCATTACTGGAGTTGTATATATAATGAATATATTCATAAATTAAAATTAATCTCTAATAATAGGGTGCTAAAAATTAACCACAGCATGATTTTGAACAAGTGAGATATCTTGTATGGATCTACAATATTTTTAAACTACATTTTCATGTATAATTTTTACTTCTGTAGCTCACCAAGATTTTTTTTTCCCATAATTCAAATCCGTTTTTCTTTGTTTAAACTGAAAATATTCTACATTCCCCAAGTATAGAAAACTACTCTATAAAGCCTTGCAGTTGTAGCTTTTTCTTTTCTGTCACTTCTAGCAGTTAGTGAGTCTTATTTATGACTTTAATATAAATTTCTTCCCTAGTGTATTTGTCATTGTGATCTTGTCAAAACTTTTTTTTTAAGGTGTAAAAGTTCTTTATCCCTAAAGGCATTATTCTCTACCAGATCTTTGTCTTTTCTCAACCCTAAAAATGAAACTTAAGGTTTTCTTGATACTGTATGTTAATTCTTTCCAGCCTTAGAGTTCTTCTCAGTAACTGTGACCCCCTTTATTTTATGCACGTTTCATTTTAAGCTTGTGATGAACTCGGAGACAGCAGGTTGTCTGAGAGACTAACGTGTTGGACAAGAAAGGATTTGTGCCCCTCATTTCTCAGACTTTGAGCTGGAAACAGAGAACGATACCTAAAAATAAGCAACTAATGTAATTTGAGATATCAGATGGCTCAAATGTCCTAGGGCATTTCAAGTCTATGGCCCTTGAAATGGTACTAAATGTCTATGTTCAGGTAACTGATTCCCACCCTAAAGAGGTGGGATTATGACACCTGAAGTTAGTAGCTAAATGTAAGTGTTTATATGTGAGCTAGGTGCCAAGCTTGCATTATAGTCAACAGGGCTCAATTCAAACTGGCAGCTGGAGGCGCGCTGTCTGATACTGCATGTCACTCCACATTTATTTTTAACTTTCATAAACAGTATGAAATGCAGCTCATATATCGCACTGGGGTGACGAGAAATGAGTCCTTGGTCAGAGGTATGCCAAAGGCATTGCACAATTGCCCTCTTTGCAAACAAAATGGATTTTCACAGGCTGTGTGGCAGGTGGGCTGTAAAATTAGCTTGTCCCACAATGGACTGTGCAAGTCCCATGGCAGAGTATGACCTTTGCAGGCTCCAGGTCCTTCTTGCTCCTGGCTATTGGAGGCTCCTGAACCAGCTCCTGCAGCTCAGCATGGGTACCAGCAGAGATGGGGGAGCACCAGCACCTCTGGGCAGGCAGAGGCCACCCCAGCAGGTAAAGCAGCATGAACTAGGTGTGCGGTGACAATGACAGCAAAGGTGCCAGGGCAGTGCTAGGAGGCAACACTTTGCTGCACTACATGCTAAACAGACTGTGGTGGTGACCAGAAGGCACAGCTGTGCCCTTGGCATAACTACAGGTTTCACATGGGTCTGCTGAGTGCTGAGCACAGGGTACAGACAGGCACAGGAGACAGAAATACTATAGGGCATGCACAGACCCAACACAGGCACATTTTGCTCTTCAGGATGCCCAGTGAAAGCAGAGTAGGGACTTACCAACATGCACAGATTGACCCAAGGGTCTGAGTTTGATATGTGGCATGTACCTTTTTGAGAGTAGACACACCCTTAAGCAACACTTGGAGAATGTAGGTGGACCATGAAGTATCCTTTATTCTTATGTAAAGCTGAAACTTCTCTTAGTCAATAAAAAACCCAGACTCCTTGCACACAAATACTGTCCTGCTATTACTTATTTGCATAACAAATCATGCTAGCTAGTGCAGTGATGTTGTAGGACTGGGATACCTAGACCTGCCAAGATATGTGTGCTAACTGATCAAAACATATTGAAGATTAACATTTTAAATGACATTTTTCACTGAAACTTGAATTTTAGCAAAATTTAAGAAAACTGGTAGAGGATGAGAGCGCTCAGTGAGGCTCCCATACATCTTGAATTTAAGGTATCTGTCCCATACATAAATAATTATAAAAGTGTTGGCATCACATCTGGACATTTGGGTTATACATTCTCTCTTAAAATTTGGAATAGTTAGGGTGAGAACCATATTAGCTACCTGGAGGCTCTAAAATATGTCTACATCTTAGGTGTTATGAGCCAAAGCCTTTATCTGGCTAGATATAGCTCAGCTATGTGTTTATGACTACTATATGTATATATAATATAATGGATAGCTAATTATAATTATATCCAGAATAATGACTAAGACAATAAAGATAAGGTCTCAACAATACATTTTTTGTTCCCAAATAGCTAAAAATTTATCCTATTTCCATATAAAATGTCTTAAGGAAAGTGAACAAACTAAATACTTTCTAACCGTTTCATTTTTTTTCCAGGGGAATCTTGAAAACTGTTTTTAAAAATCACCCACATCTATTCAATATGCAACACATCACATGAATGTCAAGTTATCATCATGTTACCAGTGAAAAGATGTTTTTCAGAAGAAACTTATGCAACAGAAAAAAAACTCTGAAAAGCATTTGTCTTGTCTTTTCTGCATTGTGGATTTATTTTCTGGAAAGGTGTGAATGGCCTCCTAACATTGAATCTCAGCTAACATAATTATCTGCAAAAAGTCAGCTTTCGATGGCTTTTTCCGGAAAGCACCAAGAATGAGACTCACCTTATAGAGTGAAGGGGAATGAAAGAGGTTCCTTCACAGCATCGCTACGATGAGACCTGTTGGTGCTGAGCATGTAAATGTACACGGGCTAAACAGCCAAAACCACTGGCCTTGGCAGAGCTGAAGTCCCTTCCTTGTGGCTGCCCATAAAATGGGGCAATCAGCATCCACTGCAATCCCTCAGTTCTCCCACGAGAGGTTCTGACAGTGCAACCTTAAGTGAAAACCCAGTGATTTATCTGTATCCTTCCCCCAAATCACGTTGATATGTGACTGTGTTGTGGCCTTTATTGGATTTTTTATTTTTTTGTCAGATGATAGTATTTGGAAGTAGATATGTCACGGTTTAAGCCTAGCCGGCAACAAAGCAATGATGCATGCAGCCTCTAGCTCACACCTACCCCCCTCCAGTGGGATGGGGAAGAGAAAATACAAAAGCCTCAAAGGTCGAGACAAAGGACAGGGAGGGCTCACACACCAGTTATGGTCACAGGCAAAACACAGACTTTACTTGGGGAAACAAACCAAATTTAATTTAAAGAACAAAATCACCGTCAGTTTTGAATCAGAGTAGGACAGTGATAAATGCAACTGGATCTTAAATACACCTTCCTCTCACCCTTCCCAGGCCCAGCTCTGCTATCTTCTCCCCGCTGGCAGTGCAGGGGGACTGGGAATGTGGGTTGTGGTCAGTCCTACTCTGTCCCATGTAGTTTCTGCTGCTCTTTCCTCCCCAGGGGGAAAACTCCACTCCCCTCGAGCAATGAGGCATCCTTGCCACAGGAGACAGTCCTCCATGAACCTTTCCATCTAGTTTGGATCCCTTCTGCAGGCTTTAATCCTCCTAGTGACAGACCCTTCCAGCATGGACTTCCCTCAGAGTCATGAACTTCTTTGGGAACAAACCCCTGCTTCAGCATCGGGTCCTCAATGGGCTGTAGGCTTCTGCTCCACTGTTGACCTTCATGGGCTGCAGGGGCTCAGCCTGCTGTCTCACTGTGGGTCAAAGGGGATTGGTTGCTCTGGCATGCCTCCCCCCCAATTCCTCGCTGATCTTGGTATCCACATGGCTGTCTCTCTCATGTCCTACTCCTTTCCAAAACAAAAGAACCACCAAAACAAAAGAACTCGGCCAACAGATTTTTTCCCTTTTAAATGTTATCACAGAGGCGCTGATTGGCTCAGCTGTGGCCAGAGGTGAATCCAGCTTGGAGCTGGGGATGCATCTCAAAGCTTCTTACAGGACCCACACCAGAAGCACCCTCCCATGCTTCCAAAAGCCCGCTAGATACAAACCCAAAACAAGATGGAAAAAGCACAGGAAGATATAGGTATGAAGAGTAAGGCAGGAGAGAGTTAGAAAGACAAAACAGGAACATTAACATTCTTTTAAAAACTTCCAAAGTAAGTTTCCTCACAAAATTATAAGAATAAAATCAGACTGTGTTTAGACTCTTTTTTAATGAGCACTTTTCACAATCCACTATTACTAGTGAGACAAATCATGTCCTTAAGCTGCTGATTTTTGGGGATAGTTGAAATTCACTTCCATTGTGAAGCCAGCTTTATGTCAGCTCCTGTCTGTACTCTTGAGTGTACCAAATAATGTCTTTCAGAGTAATTTTCAGTGTCACTGTAAACAATGTACTTATGTGTACAGGTATGAGGAGAAATGACAAAGCTTAATAATAAACAGAAATTCTGATTGTTTATTGTACCTGTTGATCTGGGTGCAATACAAGTACTACTTGTTGAGCGATAACCCAACATGCACCTTCTAAAGAGGTTGCAGAAATAAATGTCATAACCCTATTCCTCATCCTAAGAGGGATGATTACCTATTACAGGTTTTTAGTGGCAGCAAAACTTCCAAATACTCAGGTTTCCTTCCTAAACTGCCAGTCAATTCAGCTGCAGTTCCACTCTGTGAAAAGACTTATATTATTACCTAAGTCAGGAAAACACTCTAAACACTCTAAATTTAATACATTACTTATCTACAGACTTTCTCCTGGGAGAAGAAACATACATCAGTTTCTATCAATTTAATTTCTGGAAAGTTTCTTGGTGGAAAACAAGGAAGAAATTGTGGTGACACAGCTTTATGTTTAGATACGTTTTTATCAAGCAGCAGAATATTTCAGTGAAAAAACCTGAATACCCATCTTTGAAGACTGTGATCTTCTCTTGATGGCTTCTAAAAGATCTGTCATATCATTTTCCTATTTTTAAGAGCACTTAATTGCATTTTAAAAGGCTTCTATTAGCTTATATTTTTTGAGTTAGATTCAAACCCTTCCCAACAAGAAATTATTTAAAAAAGCCTTTACGGCCTGATAACATCCCCTCAAACACAGAAGAGAGGAACCCTCTGTTACCTCTACAGAAAATTGCTATGTCATGTAGTAATAAAATCCAGAGGACATATTAAAGACCCATAAACAGGATTTCCTAGGTAAATCTTTTTTCTTCAGAGTAGGCATTGTAGGTTTATTTTAAACTACTTAGATTATGTTATTTCTATAGGAAATCTGTAAAAATCTCTTTTGTATAAACAAAAAACCATGAAATATTCGCATCATTAGCTTATTTCTAAATACTTTCAAGGAACACTGAAGAAGTATTAAAAAAAAAAAAAAAAAAATCTATCATTCAGTACCCAATAAATGCTGCAAGGTTAGATTCCTAGTCTACTGGTCTACTGCAGTCATCCTGCTACAAAGCTCTGTGTGTCGGATCCTGCGATGTTTCCCACTTCTGCTGATGCTTGTGCCTTTTTAGTAGCTGACATTTTTGCTGCCATGAGAACTGGAGGGAAGCTCTGGCAAGCACTAGACATAATTTCTTTCGAGATGGGACACATCCCACTCAAAACTATATATCAATCTGTCCCTTACAGTGATTCCCAATTTTCTGCTTTTAGTAAAATTTTAGTTCTCCTTCATAAGAAGTCACCAGGATATGATTAAAGTAATCATATACTTTAAATATTTTAGCATAAAATAACTTCTTCTATCTTAGCACACAATTATTGTACTCTTTAGTCAAGTCCCATGAAATCCCACCTCTTGAAATAGATGGATATTTTGCTGTTCATCTCAGGAGAGTGAAGAATTTGCATATCGAGCATTTCTTTAGTCTAAAAATATTTAAACTATCCATGAGGTAAGGACTTACTCATCATAAACACAAACTACAACAGTCTTCAGCCATTAATTACTAAAGCTATACATTCTTGATGTAGAAAGTAAAAATTTTCATAGCATAAATAAGCTCTAACAAGTAGACATTCAAAATCCAGGGTAAAGCAGTAACATGAGTTATGTGATTCAAGTGCTGAAGACTGACATATGATATTTTCTGAGTATCCATTAAAGAGAAGGTTTAAATATAAATTGCAGACTGGACCAATGCATTCCAGGTGCTTGCTTGGTCAAAAAGTAAAATACAAATTCAGCACTTTTTTTTTTTTTTTTTCCAGAAGCAGTGAGAACACCGGGGTCCTGTCCATGCAGCAAGGGCAGGAGGATGCCCAAGACATTTGTACAGGATTCTATCTGGAAGAAGGAGCTGCACACAACTGGTGGTGGCATCTCAACACAATAGAGACCAATAAAAGAGTTGACTAGTAATGTGAGGAAGTGAGGGGGCCCTCTTCTGCTTAGTCTTCTGGTTGGGAGACTGCATCCTGATTTGGAGCTAGCCTGGCAGATGGAACTAATTCAAGAAAAGCACAAAAAGCTTTGTACAAAAAGTCAGCTACAACCTGGCTGCTGTTTCTGAGGAAGACAGTGCCTTCATGTGCCAGCCAGCTCTCCAGGTTGATGTGCAAGTGGGCTGACTCCACAGGGGCTGTCTGTTAGTAAGCCTTGCTATAAATCATAAGCAAAAAGATTTGCAATGCAAAATAAGGAGCAAAAAAAATCAGAAAACAACAGCAACAACAACAGAAATACTGTGTGTTGAAGACTCTGTACTTCAAGTAAGCAATTAAAAATACAAATTGAACTCACCCTAGGAAGGAAACCCTTCATTTGCAGTCAGCTTTATTCAGTGTTATGAGATTCCTCTGGCAGCCCCTCAAAGTCACCTGCCAAAAACCAGGAATCACAGATTACATGACATTCCCTCAGCATGTGCATTTTTCAGGGTCTTTTTAACTAAAATGGCTGTTTCTACTTTTAACAAGAGTACTAATCTGTGTGTTTGCATACATTATATATAGAAGGTCTACATACCTGAATTATAATATATAATGTCTATAATATGTCTACAATATATATAAGGTATGAAAGGTATTACTTAGTTCCAGAAAACTGTCAAAACCAGCCTCTGAATCACTGCTGATTATTGTTCAATGATTTAAAAAGGTGAGTGATACATCCAAAACTGACTTTTTTTTTCTAATGTGTTTTGTAGATAGATGCTGTCCCCAGGCAAGACACCTGCAAGATGCCACTGTTATCAGGCAGGTGGCTGATTCCCCTGTGTGCTCAGCAACAGGCACACAAACCTCTAAGCAGAAGCAAGAGAGAGTCAACCTTCCCCAGCTCATTGCTATGGGGAAGCTGAGTTACATCTACAAGGTCATGGGTAGACTTGAGCATTTGCTCTCTCATACCCCTCACCTCTTTTCAGTTGTACATCCAATTGCACATCATTGCCATTCTCAGCAAAAAAGACCTGGGAGGCTTACAGTGATGCCCAGCACCACCCAACCTGGGTCATCTCTGTAAAAGCAGGAACAGTCCACATGGACAGAAGAATTTAGGGAACTGCCTTTGCACTAAGAGCCATTTCACTAAAGACTTGACTGAGGACATGCTGCCAATAGATTACCTCTCTGGCAATCTTTATCCCCAGGACCAGTTTTCAGCATATTGAAGTAGGCAAAGGACACTGTTCCCAGCTGGAGATGACACAGAGAATCCCTCAGATGATACAACATCTTTTTGCTTTCCCTCTTTCCTTCTGCAGAAGGAAAGGGAAAACACAGCTGCCAACTCCTGATGCACAGCCAGGTCCCAAGTCATGTCCTTCCCCATCTCCAGCATGATGTGGCTGGCAGTCAGTGTCTAACATGAACAAGCCCAGACCATTGCATTTCTCCTGTCCTGATCAAAGCAGGGAGTATATCCATGTATTCAGACACACCTGGGTTATCAAGCTTCTCAGCAATGAGATGCCTTCTTTCTAGAAATGGACATAGGATAAAAAAGAGAAGAAGGGAGAAGAAGTAGGATAAGCTTCTGTAAAAGCCTTTCCTTTCTTCTCTGCTTGGAAATGAGTTACGTGTGGTTTCCACCCACTCAGAGGTGTTGCAGGCAGGGAGCCCTGCCCACAGGCTCTGGTCCTCTGTGGTTGACAGTGGTGCTTTCCTGCTGGGGGATGGAAGGGGTGGTCACCAGAAAGTCAGTTGGTGTGTTTGGAGAAAGACATGGATATTTAGGAAGTAGAGTGGCAGGCATCACAGTGGATAAGTCTTTTGTTAATATTTAAATATTTTCAGAGTTCAGTAGTTTAGCATGGAAAAAGCTGGGGAGATTTGCATCTGTGTCAGATTTGGCATCAGCAGTGGTTTGGACAAGAAATCACTGACAGAAAGTTACAATGCTTTTTAAAATAAATTTGCCATCAGATCCAACAAAGTTTACCATCACTGCTGCATAAAAAAAAAGATTAGTGGAAATATGAGAAAATATTGGCAATTAATATTTCATATGCAGGAAAATGAACAGGGAAGCCTAAGAAACAAATTACAGGGTGTCCCTCATTTTAACTTGTCATTCCACATCTTAGATTTTCATGTAAGTAATTAGATAGAGTTGATAGAGTGATTAGAGATGATTTTCAATGGAGTAATCTCTTATTTGTAATTTAGTCTTGCCTGTATCTCACACCTAGCTGAGAGTGAACATTTTCTTCGATTCAATAGTCATGAAAAATCACTCATGACATAGAAGAAACTATGCTGATATTTCTTCTGTGCCCTTTAAAACCTGCTCACTTAGTACCCACTAAAAGCAGAAAAAACATTGGAATTGGCAAAAAAAAGCTTTAAATGTCTTTCCTGCTTTTTATTAACTTTGCAATAGAAATTTTTTTTTTTTTTTCCCCCCAGAAATATCTGTTTTGTGGTTTTCTGTGTGTACTGTATGGGATGAATGAGGCTTCAATTTGAAGAACATTTTTAATGTCTGAAAAAATTATATTAATATCCACCTCTCCTTATTAATAACAGGAGACTCCAGAAGGTGGCT
>JANHGN010012019.1:0-56277 GCA_024605025.1 Megaceryle maxima
GGGGGGGTGAGGGGGGGGGGGGGGGGGGGGGGGAGAGCCTGCTCAGCTTACAGTGGCTGTTTGGCAACGGTGAGCAGAGCCAAATTGAGCCGGTTTTGTTTCTCCTTTACCTGTAGGAGGTAAGCCATATTCTGTTCCAAATCCCCCAAAATTATCTTCTGATTTCAACTCCTTTAAATACAGCCTATGCTATGAAATGTGTCTGATCCCAGTGCTAGAATATCTGCTTTTGAACTTGTCACAAAGTAATGTATAAATAACACTTTAATGTGTATTTATTATGATATGAATTTCCCTGAACACTGTTTTTATAAAATGGCACAGGAAGCACATTCATTACAAATCTTTACCATATTGTGATGAGAATGTTCTCTTTTTAAGTGGAAAATTAGCGCAGTTATTCTATTGTGGTTCATTTTTATCTTAAAAGCATCTCAACAGAAGTGGAGAAGGTGAATTATTCCAGATGCTGTAGCTACCCATTACTAGAGATGCTTTTTGCCATGGACAGCTCAATCTTAAGAGAAATACACAAAGGACACTGGAGGAATTATTATTGTTATTTTACAGTGAAGCATCATAGATGTACAATTACCCACAGCCACTTAGGAGACATGACACAGCCAGGAACCAAAGTCAGCCTCCTGAGATGCAATCCAGGTCCCTTCCTCCCCAGGAAGAGCTCCAGTTTGGAAAAAAGTTTCACTATGCTGAGTGCCAATCAAAAATGAGACACAAGCAAAGTACCTATCCCAACAGACACGCACCCCAGCCCAAAGAGAAGACTGCAAGGCAGGCTATGTGGATTTAATTTTAGTTCAGGAGCTCTGCTTTCGTGATGCAAGCCATATGAAATGAAGTGCAGCCTCACCTGAAGGGTATGAAGTGCAGTGTGTTGAGGACTAATCTAAATATCTAGGGAAGTTAGTAAATACATCCTAAAACACGCATTTACCTTGCTAGTCTTATGGGGCTTGATTCAGTTGAAGAGCTAAAACCAGTGCTTCTCACAAGGGGTTGGTATCCTAGTCAGTGTTTTTTGCAGCTGGTTGGTACCAGCCCCTGTGATGTCTTACATTGGTGTGCTTGGTGTGGCTCATGGACTGCGTACTTCTGTTAATCATACACACTAATGTTTATGTTTATGCCAGGGTCCAGCAATCCTTCAGAACCATGGAAAAGGTTGTTCATAGCCCTTTCTGACTCTGGCATTGAGGGTGTTCTGTGACTCCATAAGTTATTCACTCCCTTCTGGTTGGAAACATGCAGCAAAACCTGGAGGGGCCTTGCCCCATTTTTATGCAGTATTCATTAAGAGCTCCTTGATGTTTAAGCAAAGTATAGCCTGAGTGGGTTAACTCCACAGAGGATGTGACCGAGTTATAAAGAGCTTCCTAAACAAAATACTTTTAATCTGTCTGCAAAAGGGGTTGGGTTGGGGTCTATTGAATGCTTACAGCCAGAGAAAAAGCCAAAGTGGTCATAACTTAGTTTTGGAGAAAGATTCTCTGCCTTGTCTGCAAAGTATGACGTGTCTACTCTCCTTTCTTATACTGAATCATTCAGTTTTTGAAGAGGAAAAACATAGGTTTCTCATTTAAATAAAAAGCTCCCTAGGTTCCCATTTGTTTTTCATGGAACTTTATCCTCTAGAAGTAACACTGAAAATGTTTTATTTCCCAGGATCTGCACTGGAAGTGCCATGTTTTGAATGGATGCTTTGTTTCAGTGGGGAAGAGGCAGCTCCAGCAGTTTTCTAGATCCCTGATGTGTTTTTGAATGGCATCCAAAGTTTGGGTCAGGATAGACAGGAAGCCAGATGGGGATGTTTCTGTATTTTCCGAGTCAAATTGCTTCCCATGCTATAAGAAGTTCTATTCTCTGGAGACCCCAGCTGTGATAGTCAATGCTTTTAATTCCTGTAATGCTGACAGATCTACCAGCCACTGTGTCAAAGACATGTTCTTGCCTGGTGGAGCAGACAGTAGTATCCTGCATGTTAGGGTGGGCATTTGTTCCTGGAAAACTTCTGTGAAGACGTATGTGTGACCCAGCCGGGGTGAAAGGTTTGGTGCCTTATGTAGAAAGCTGTGTGTTTTCATATATATGGTGATTATTTGAGACAATCACTGGCTTAGTGCTTAGATTTCCTTGGAGACTCTTTTGTCATGATATCTAGTGTTTTCTAAAGCCCTTGCACTTAAAGGAGCTGGAAGTTAGCCACAGTGATCAAAATTAAATGGAAAAAGATGCAGGTTTTTCAGAATGTTTTTAGGATATTCTTTTTACTGTATCAGTTTCACAGAGATCATCATGGATGTGCACAGAAGCATTTTAGCAAGGAAGCATTCCACCAGCGTGGCTGTGTTTTATTGTTGGTGGAATTATTATTAGATTAGGGAGAAGATTGCAGTCAAAGGAGAGGGGAGTTTAATGGGAGCTGGAATTTGGATAGATCTGAAGGGGACGACTCATTGCTTGAATTGCTGCTGGTAATGAAATTGCTTGTGAATAGTCAGAGGGAGCTGCTGGCCTCCGGTACGCTGATTGTATCTGCAGTGCTTGGGTTGCTATTGGATGAAGACAGGGAATTCAAAAAGCTTCATCTTAATTGTTTTTGCTTAGGCTGCAGGTTGGTTCTACTCGAGCAACAACACGCCACAAGTAAAATGTGTTCCTAACAGCAATGTCTGGGGCATTGAACACTTCGCTGGCAAATCCTGTCACCCAAAACAAAGATGAAATTGATTGAAAACCCCAAAGCAAGAGAGTGTTTGGTACTTTTCATGCCTGTCCTTCACATTTCTGTGGTGGGTGTGCTGCTGCCAGCTCTGCTTCTCTTCCCCACAGGACTGCTCCTACCAGGTCCTGCTTCAGCTGGGTCTCCCCAGCTAAGCAAGGGCAGTTTCCCTGCAAAAACCCTTGGGGTTTGGCTTTGTAGGACTTTGGTGTGCAATGATGGATTGGGGCGGGAGTCCCAGTCAGTGGGTGAGAGGAGCAGCTGAGGACTCTCCCCTCTTACAGTTGCTGAGGGGAACAGTGGCCAGTTCTGGCAAATTTTCAAAGGCTGAAAGCACCAATTCATTGAAGACTTTTCAGAGCTTTAGAAGGCCACCTCCTGCTCCCTGACTGTGACTTGTGAGTAGTTTGAGCACCCAAGGCAGGTCTTTACCTGCTGGGGGTGAGGTGGGTCGTCAGCTGGAAACGGGCCAGTGCCGCGCATCCCAGAGCAGGCCCTGGAGCCCTGGGAGCTGTGGGCAGCAGTTTTCCTGGTGCTTTATTGGAAGGAGAGACAGACATACATTCTGGTGACCCAAGGTACAGAATAGCATGTCACAGGCAGGGCAACACCATGCAGTTCTGTCAAGAAGCGAAAGGGTTGGGTCTGATAACTTGGAAAATGTTCTGTCTATCGCTAACACAGTTACATGCAAAAAAAGTTGTGGTTTTAATTACCGTCCCCTCTTTCCATACAGGCTCATTACAAGCAGCTACCTCCTTTTGAAGGGAGAGTATTGGAGTAGGATTCTTTTTTTTTTTTTTTTTTTTTTTTTCTCCCCTTAACCTACTTCAACTAATTTTCAGGATGCTGGCAATTGCCATGCATTATTTATACTACTGCAAAGCTTGTGTATGGGATGAGAAATCCTACTGCCAGGCTTCCTGCTTCTCATAAGCATTCCTTTCACTGCATTATCTCCTCACACAGCCCAGAGCTGCTCTTGCCAGGGACCCAGCTGGTGTTACTCGATGACTTTGTGGCGTGGGGAGCCTGCCTGGCGTAGCAGATCTGCTGGCTGCTGCCTTGCTCATCAGCACAGAGGCACAAGCTCCTACACCAGCGAAAGGAGGGGCACGTGGCAGAGGCAGAAACTGCTGTGGGATTGAGTGACAGAAGTCCTGATTTTCCCTGACCTGCTGTCTTGTGTTGCTACTCAAACCTGCACAACTTGAATGTAAAATGCTTCCATCTTCCTTCCCCTGCCACCCAGTCTGGATGACAACAGAAGATGAAACAGGAGAACAACCAGCACAGATGCTGGAACAAAATGCTTTGAGGTTCCTAAATCTGTCTCTCGGAGTGGATCAATTGGCAGTGCCTGTGCCACCACCTCTTTTTGTTCATTTGGAAGATAACTCATTCCTTAACAGTTGAAATGGCTTCTGACAAACCTCCTCTTTGAAAATTGTGCTCAAGGACACTGCTTTTCCACTGTTTGCACAATCAAAAATATTCTGGGAAGGATTTTTTTTTTCTTCTCTCTTTTATCTGAGGCAGCATAATAAAATACCTTAGATAAACAAATTTATTCTTGGAGGGATGTTTATTAAGCGCTGGCAATCCCTACGATAAATAATTTCTCTGGAAGGAAAAAAAACAAACCCAAACAAGTAGAAAGTAGGGCAAGGAAATTGAGTGCAGGCGGCTGCTCTTGGCTACAGGGGGTCAGACGCTCCCGCAGTGCCATCTGCAGGGGAGCCCATGGGGACCTGGGGAGGCAGTAGGTATCCCATCATTAGATGCTCATTTTCTGAGCATTTGGGAAAAGCAGAGAAATAGCACATGGCATAGGATCCTGCTGTGGAAGACACAGACACATGGCAGAGGGTCTCAAACAGCTTAGTCTCTATGTCACCAGCTGGATGAGTGGTGCGAGAAACCAAGCAATGATGTGTGAGACTTGCTGGTCTTTTCTGCTAGCCGAGAAACTGAAGATGAGTTTCAAGGCAGGAGATGTGGAGGGAAATGGTTTGCATCAGATTGAGACCAATATTTTTGGTTTCATTTTTTTCAGTGAAATGAAACCCATGAAACTTTCATTTTGGGTTAACCTGAAATGTCCGGTTAGATCCAAAATAAAACCTTCTGTTTTGATTTGGGGTTATTTAACTCCTGCTTTTCCTCTTTCCTTTTAATTTAGGTCACTTCTAATGTGAGCAAAAAAACCAAACCACTTAAAGTGAAAAGCTTTTTGAAAATCTTGAAGGGATACTCTTACTCCTTCCCAAAATAAGGCCTTTCATTTTAACAGTGTCCTGAAATGCAGTATCTTGGACTGTATTTTACCTTTCCCTTCTAGCAGCAGCCTTCTATGCCTCACCTCTTTGCTTCGGTGACAACCATTTGCCAAGTTCATCTGCCATTCAGTTAGATCTCTTTAAAACTCAGTTTCTCAGCAAATTTATTATCTGTCAAACCTCTAAACTCTTTTCTTGAATGAATACACCATTTTACTAGTAAAGAACTGAGTTACATAGTGATGTGTCCCAGATTATGTTAAAAAATATGTGGCTGTTCCCCTGATCCTTGGTTGTCTTGCTACCTTCCCACAGTCCCTCTTCCCTTAAGAGTTGGAAACACCAGTGTCTCAGTGAGCCGATGTGTAATAAAAAATAGCCATCATGTAACAGGGCTGCCTGAGGTTGTGATGCTCCAGTTGTGGGAGGAAATTGAGTGAATTATTTTTTCTTTCAGAAGCTACTCAAATAAGTGATATCCACTGCATTGCAGAGGTCGGCTCTGTAGGTCACTTTGGCCACAGTCAAGCTCCAGGGCACTTTTGGAATGTGAGAGGTAAAGAAAATCCTTTCAACTTTACTGTTCATGACTGATTTTGAGGTTTCTAGATTGGCTGATGTTAGAGAAGTCTCTGAGAATGTATTTTGGCCTGTGCATGTGAGAGACTGGTTAAATTTGATACAGATGTCTCAGATAAGCAGAAGCAGCACTAGGATATGCTTTCACTGCACACTTTGGGATTTTCAGAGAGGCTGATGGGAAAACAAAACCCCACTAGAATTTATTCTTGCAGTAGGAGTAAGTCTTTCTGGAAGCCAGTCCACAGCTTGATTTGGCCTTCTTTGACCTGTGCTAAAGCTCTGCACTATACCTTTTGTAGCTGTAGGGAAGCACACAGGCTGTCTCTGTCCAGGATGGTGCTTCAGTTGCTCTTTGGCCAGCTGCTACCCTGAAGTTTGTTGTAACAATTGGGCAGTTGCTGTCGGCAGTCTTAGCATCATTGCTATGAGTCTTTTCTCTGTAATGGGGTTTTTGTATCACCTTGTTTTCTAAGGAAGAGCCTGGATTTAACACCAGTTACACCAGATCAATCTTCAGAGCCACTGCAGGCAAGAATGGATAGACAAGTTGTTCTGACTCTGGTTAAAACTATGCCTAAACTTAAAGGACAAAAATGAAGTGGTTTTTTGGCCAGAGGGGAGAACCCAGCTTTTCAAGGGAAGATGATGAAGCTAGAGTGCTTGTAACTGAGAGAAATGGGGACAACGGCTGACTTCTCATCAGTGGATTTCAAATACAGAACAATTTGCTTTATGCCAATAGTAGCTGGGGGTTTCTGTAGGTCAGGCTGGGACAGATCCTCAGTGAAGGTGAAATAGCAGCTCCTGCTGCCAGCTGGTGAGCATGCCTCAGCTCAGGAGGCAGTTCAGGGTGCCTAAATGTTGCTAGTGATGCCAGCACTCTTGAAGGATTGCTTTCCACCTCCATGTAGATGTGTAGCAGTGGGAAGACTGCTATTTCTGCTGAGACACTGCAAGCAATCTCAATTCTGGGAGCATTTTGAACTTTCAGGTATTGAGGTGGAGAGGGAGAAAATCAGAAATGGGAAGAGATTAATTCTTGAAGCCTGTCTGCATTTTTTTACATAAATTCTGCTCTGCATCCAGACGTGTAAGGCACAGGCTACAAAAATCCCTGCTCCTGCTGTAGGCAGAGCAGAAGGATAAATATATATGGATGAATAAACAAGGCAAGTAATCCAATCTCATTGCTAGTGTTCAGTTCCTGCACTGTTGCTCTAGGCAACCAGCTTGAGTGGGGATATTGTCTATAACCTTAAAAACTGATTATAGGCTACTTCACTGCCTCATACTGTCTTAAAGAGGATTAGAAGAGAGTGTAAAGCTGGCTTAGGCACTATGTTAACAAAGCCTCAAAGGCATCTGCAGATTTCCTTGTTCATGAAGTGATTAACTTATTTAGTAACTGTGAAAAAATGCGAACATTCAGGGAGCTGGGCTGGTAATAATTAAGGGCTGTAATTCTGCTGTGGTGAGCCCGCTTGGGCTGACAACTGTCTCTTTCACACGATCACATCCGGCTTTGTTGTGGAGGCACAGGGTTGTTTTGTATTTGTAGTCAGGCTTGTACAGGTTTCCTCTGTTGTTTTTCAGCTGGAGGTGCAGGGGGGTGCACCGCAGAGCAGAGGAGGGCCCCCACTTGTCAGTAGTGCCTTTCATCGCTCCCAAGTGCTGGCTTGATGTCTGTGTTTGAATTCTGCCTGTCCCTGTAGACAGCCCAATAGAGGCATTTCAGAGGAGTGGTGGTGGGTGTGCTGGGGCAGGGCTGGTGACCTGTCCCCGCAGGAAGAAGCACACACCAGCACTTCACTTCCTCTTTCAGCTGCTTTTAAACTAAGAAATAGAATTGGCAATGAAAACCACCCCCCCTTATCCTGAGCTGAAGTGTGTTGGCTGGGGGCAAACTCGAAGCAGCCAAAGGCAGGTGCCGAGTGATTGTAAATGGTAGGTGAGCCAACCCTGATTTTGGTTCTTGACAGTTTGATGGCAAATACTTTCCTTTGATGATAAGGCCACCAAGTTTTTGCCCAGCCCCAAAGCTCTCATCTTTTTAGTCTGGAAGGTTAGAATGATTACAAGTCTCATGTTTTAGGAGAAAAGGTTCTTTCTGTGAGGTTTTTCTGTCAACGTTTCCAAGATCACATTTTTTACCTCCTCAGAAGTTTTACAGAGTATGTCTGCTTCAGTCTTGTGTAGTTTAAATGTAGTTTAAATCTGGCCACATCATCTCAGATCTGTATGCAAAATCATGTGCTTGTTCATGACTTATGCTTCACACACAGGCTCCCTATAAACACATCGAGGACATGCAGACAAATCACTGGTTCCTCCAGGCCTCTTTCTCAAGAGAGTCTCAGCACAGGCTTAACTACATTCAGAAATAATATTTGTCCAGGTGATAAGCCATGACTGAACACTCGTGTAGCTGAAGGGAGGAGAGTCTTAATAAAAAATGTCTGATTGCAGCCATCTGTATGCTGCACAGTTTTAAGTATTTGCTCTATATGTGAAGGAAGTTCCATCTCCACTTGTCAGCGTGGTGCTGGCTCTAAGATCTTCCTTCTGCTTTCAGAAATGATTAGTAGTGGTGATTTCATTGGCTCAACTTGATTGTCTGATCAGGGTTGGATGTCAGAAATGTTGAGCACCCCATTTCTGACAAATAAGGCTTTTTAGAACTGAAAATATGCAAAATAATTGTTGGGTACTGCTGGATATCTTTACTTGTATCCTGAAAGTAAAACAAGTAAAAGCTTTAAAATAATGCCAAAAGCAAATCTTCAGCTTCAGTGTGTTCTCAGTTTGTGAAGATCCTTGAAAATCACAAGAATGAAAGAGATATCTTGAAAGTTAAGTTAAGCACAGTCACCAGTGCTTCTGGTACAGATCCTTCATTTTTGTCAGATTGACCTGGATGAGCTGCAAGGCCTCTTCTACTGATGCATGACCCATACTTTACGCTTCTGACTTCAAGTTTTTCCCCTAGGTCAGTGTTTTGTTGTTTAATGAGAAGATTTCAATGAATTCATACAGAAGTTTTAGAAAATCTGAATTAATAAAGGAAAAAATGAGGAGATAAGAGAATTCACTGTGTCTTTATAACACACTGTATTTTGAACTCAAGCTTTTTACCATCCCAAGCTTACATGTGTGTAAAGTGACCAGATGAGAATAATGCCTTCAGAAGGAAAAACAGACACTCTAAGTAATGTAAGAAAAGTTTCAAACCAAGAGTTATTTAAAGAGAGGGAATGAAATGCTTTATATTGAATCAGTATTGGAAAGTGGATGATGCCTGTTAATAGTCAATGTGCTAGCGGATAGAGATGTGTTTTGGTCTCAGAAGAGTGAAACATTGCTTTGTGTCTTCCATTTCCACTTGTTTTTCTGTCATTGCTTCAGCCCCAGATAAAGGATGGGATTTTCAAAGTCACATAGCCTTGACCTGTTTGCTTTGTCACCAGATACAACTCAAACCTTGAAAATTCTGCCTGCCTTTCTATTTCTGTCTTTCCCAGGAGAGGACAATTCATGAGTGAATGGTAAGGCAGCAATATTGGTTTAAGGAAAACAGTTAGAGACCTGTGTGTTCTTCCCCACTTACCTTCTTGCAGGAAAATAGGTGCTTTCAAACACTGCTCTGGTGTTAACAGCTCTTCTGAATCTGTCATTGTAGCCATGTGTGTTTCATTCAGCATCTCCAGGCGAAACCGAAGTAGCATCTTATGGATGAAGAATCTCCATTTTAACCTCTACAAATGTCAATTGTTCTAAACCTATATGCAGCACTTAGCACCAGGGCTTACTCACCAGTTAGTAACAGCATCCCTTGCTACTCTTGAAAATACATTCTCAAACAGCTTAAGTACTTAGTAGTTGTTTCAGTCCTATCTGGTTTCTTCTCCTCCTCTCCTTTATCCTGAACCACTGTGCATTAACAGTTTTCCCATAATGATATAATTTTATCTACTTTCCAGCAGACCAGAAATACTTAATATGTTTAGTGGCTCCCAGGGCATGGCATGATTTCATCTGGATTAGTTGATCCTCATCTTAAAAAACCCTACGGTGGCAAGGTGTCAGACCTTTTCTCTCTTAATTCACAGGACGTGTATTTATGTGCAGCAAACACTAGCCTGCTCCTTTCACGTGTGTCTAGGTGGCTTTGGAAGGACTGTTTTGGTTTGGTCTAAGAGGTGACTTCAAGAGAGATTTTGTAACTTACGATCTGCTTCATGATAAAAGTCACATGCCTTAAGTGAATTTGCTTAGGATGCTGCTGGCATTCAGCAGCAGTGGGTACCAGCATGGAAGTTGGTGCCAGGAGTGCTTACATCAGGTAAGGTCCTCCAAATGTTGCCCGAGGAAGTGGCTTTGCACAGCCCACTTCAGCTGAATACCTGAGTTCATTTTCAGGGAAAATTCTGTGGGCCTGTGGGAACCTTGCTAAGGAGGGAAACCTATCTGGGGATTAGGTATCCAAGCCATGCACTGCAATTGCATTCCTCACATACCTAATGGTGTGTTGTTCCTGCTAAGACCTGTACCAGAGGTGCTGAATTAGATGCTGCAAGGGAGAACATTTCCCTGGATGTGCCATGATGTCTGTTGCACATGCAGACATCTCCTGGAGAGCCATAGCTCCTTGTGCCAGGGCTGCTCAGCAGAGTGAAAAAGCAGCAGCCTTTATGTGTTTCATTACGAGAGTCCTGGAATAACACTTCAAGCCTGGTTCAAAGCCACATTTTTAATGAATGAGTAATCTTTTCTCTTCCTCTTTTTCTGAACTGTTAGCTCCTCAAAACACGAAGGGGAGAGGCAGGGAGATTATTTACCTTCCATCTGGAGGGCTGACCAGTGGATCCAGAGTAGGAGGTTGACAGGTTGAATGTGTCACCGGCTGCTCAGGCAGGGAGAGAGATCCTGCTCCTTCCCTCCGAGAAAAACAGACGTGCTCCCTCCACCTGCAAAGAGAATAACAATATGAATCATTTCATCCCTTCCTCCTCCTGGGACTTATTTATGTTGAGTTTTAAAACCACTCCACAGCTGAAATTCAACCACCCATCCATGCTCTCCTTCAGCTGTAGACAGAGCAGTGGGGGGGAACTGGGTGCCTTCCAAAGCCGACAGCCCTTTCCCATGGTCCAGCCAGGCTGCAGCATCTGCCACAGGAGGCAGGAGTGGGAGAATATTAAAGACATTATGCTGGGTTTTGATTAAGCACTGGCAGCTCCTCTTTGCAGATGAACTGATGCTCCTCCCAGTACGCCCATCAGTCTGTGTATGGTGTGGTGTGTAGGAAATGGTTAAACAAGATAAACCTACCTACTAGCAGGGAATGAATGAGGCTATTGGGTACAAATATCATTGTACATCATCCAGACTGGTGGCTGTGACATCCCTCTGACTTTCAGCTGTTTGTGACGCAGGTGGGACCCTGCAGGAGGGGCTATGAGTTGCCTTGGGTTGAGATCCTTCATCTCAGACCTAGGGGTGGTCTTTCAGCAGAAGTCAAGGGAGCTTTTTCTCATTGAAATAGCTTAACAAAATGCTGCAGTATGAAAAATAGTCCTTCTATGGCAAAAAAAGTTGTATAAATTTCTTGTGTGACTTCTAAAAATGGTTATATTCATTTATACAGCCTGTAAAATGTGTTTTCACAATAACATTCGCCTGAAAGGCTGCTGTGCAAGGTCCCTCTTATGAACTCGTCACAGAGCGAATCCCTGTATTTTCCTTGAATGTTCCATGAGAAATAGCTGTAATAGGAACATTTAGTTGGCATATTCTCTTTTAGCTGTACTTTTATGCATGCTCTGTCTAGTCAGTATTCCTTGAAATCTTTACATTTGCTCACCTGTAAGCTGTAGCAGCTTCCCAAGGAAAGAAGTTATTTCAGTAGCTTAGGTGCACTTTGTGGTCACATTCGGTAGCACTGAGGCTCAGGGTTTTCAGTCTGGGAGAGTCACCCGTGATTTGTGTGCAGGTAAAAGAATCTACTTTCATGCCCCAGGTGGGAAGGGAAGGAGGCCTGGATTTTTTTTTCCAGCTATAACAGACTTTTCATGCAACATTGGCCAAGTCATTCAATTTCTTTCTACAGTGTTTCTCCACCCTGCAGCGTGTACTGTAATCTTTATCTGTTCTTGTCAGCTAAGAACAAGTTCTTTAGGACAGAGGATTTCTTCCTGTGTTTATGTGTGGTTGTCATAATTAGGTATCGCCTTAATTCCCACTATAACATCACCAAATTATACTTGAATAAATTACACATCATGGATATTAAATGCTCAGCTCAGTTTCAGTGCAAAATAAAAGGCTCAAATGATGGTAACTTAAACTGGCAATAAAATAGCCAGCATTACGTCTGCAAATACTTAATTTGCAAATGTTTAAAGAATTAGGCACCTGCTATAAATCCTTATCGTGGGCTCTGCACCCTGTTGGCAATCGGTGAGCTATATCTCACTTCATTATGCATGAATGTGTAATTTTCCAAAAGCATAAATGTGGCCTCCAAGGGCATGCACATTAATAGCGTTCGAATGAACCAATTTGTTTCCTACCCAACGTGTTTATCTTCCAGCTCTTCGTTGCGAGTGCCACTGGAAAGGTTAATGGCTCACAGTTCCCTGTAAAATGATGCACTGATTTAACCTCCGTGGTGTCTGGATGTTTCATTGTCTGTGGCCTTTAGCACGTTGAAAGTTAGCAGCTGCTTCCTGTACGCTAGCTGGGATGTGCGGGGGTCGTCTTTAAATTATTGCACATGCCCAGGATTAAATGGGATCCTGTTTCCCTCTTGCTTGTTGTGGCCCTGATTCATCAGGTGCATGATGCTTGGGCTTGCTTCAGCAGAGTCATTAATGCCACCTTAAACACACTAGTAGCCACAGGGGCAGCTGCGTCTGGTCACTTGTCAAAAGTCAAGCAGTTCTTAGCTGAATCCGTGCACTGAATTCCCCAAATCAGTGGATATACCTGGGCAGGAGTGAGAGGAGTATGCATCCTGAAAGGTAGTATAGCCTAATGAGCAGGATGAAATGTTAGGTGGGGCAAGGTAGGTGCTTTCAGTGATATCAAAACCACGGTGCAGCACACCTAGTTAAGGTTATGCTAAAGCTTGAGAAGTTCAGATGTTAACCAGGTTCTGTTTTGACAAAGTGGGGGGGAACCATGAATTTGAGGAACAAATCATATGCAAAACTTTACACAATTCTGGTGAAAAATCAGATCAGATTTTTTTTTTCCTCACTAAGATATGGTGGAAAGATAGATCTTCTCTAAATCCAGAACTCATCGTAAGTCAAGAAAGGAAACCACAGCCAAAACCACAATGAAACCAGATATCTGCTAGGGCTGAACAAAAAATTGTTGGTATCCTGAATTTTTTGAGGAAGAGGCCACCTGAAAGCCAACGTGAGGACTAGTGATACAGCCATATTCCTTGTGAAACTAGTAGCTGATGTTCTCAGTACAATCTGGAAGACCTGAGAATGCATTTAGAGATTATGCATCTTGAAGGAAAGCAGGAAAAAAGCCTTCTCTGGAGATGTGCGAGTTCAAAAAATCAGCCATCACACTGATCTCTGGGGCATTCCTTCTGCTGCCAGTGGTTGGCAAATGAGGCACCAGTTGCACGTGTGAACACCATTCCCAAACAGGCTTTGCTCTCACAGCAGAAGACTATTTTGGATTTATGAGCAGCTGAATCTGGGATCACATGTTGCCACTCACAGCAGAGTTGTTGGCTGAGGTAAGTCATTAAGCAAAAGCTGAGAAATACTAAATGCACTCTCAGAACTCAGGCTGAGTGCTGAATGGTGTGGAAACAGGGATAAAGGGAAATCAAACACATGAATATCATTTCCAGATAGAAACAGTCAATATTTTCTTATGCAGACATCCAAGATGTCTAATTGAGGATACATTTAAAGATGGGTGGAAGTTATCATGCTGCTCAGAGGTGTTAGACCCAAGCTCTACTGAAATGAGTATTCAACCTCTCCAAAAATGAAGATGTTTTGTTAGGCACTTAAATGTGACTGCAAGTGTGGCATTTTCAAGGCAAATCCAGTGAATTAGGAGCAGAGCTCTGCTCAATGACAATGCACCTCCTTAGGCACCCAAATCTGAAAACTGCAACCCAGTTAGATATGCTCCAATTATTACTATTATTTGCTACTTAACAGCTGTCATTGAAGGCTCAGGACAGCTTTGTGCTGGATGCTGTGAATACATATAAGAAGACAAAAAAAAAGTAACCTGAAGGCGCTTAAAATCTCTGCCTGAGAGACAATGAATAAATGCAACTGGCTGGGAAGCCAGAGGTGGTGGGAAGATAGCTGTGAAACATTTGATCAAGTCTCAAAAGAATTCAGTGTTGTCTAAATCTGGACTCTGAGCTATTACAGCAAATAAGTAGCATTAAGTAGGCAGGAATGGCTGTCTCTAAGCACAAGGAATATTTATTTCTAAGCTTGAGCAATAATTACAATGCTGAAGTCAATGAGTTTTAAAGGGAATAATTACACCACAATTACAGAGGTGGGTTGGAAAGCCAAACCCCAGCCATGCAAGTTCCCTTTTCCTCCACTAACCTTCTCTCACTTTCTTTTCCTGCTGTCCACTTGGTGTGTTAATCTGGAATTTGAATAAAAATTTAAGTATATCTAAATGTAGCTTTGCCCCTGGGAGAGGGAGTGGATATGTCATCAGGGATCTGTCAGAGCCAATAACGGTTCCCCTGCAGCCCGGAGCTGTGCCTCAAGATCTAACATTTCTGTCTGAATTATCAGCTAATGCTCTGACAAATTGCCTGTGATTTTCTTTTTTTCTCTCTGAGTGGATGTGCCTGGTCTGCAGATTAGGTAAACACGGCCTGGCCCTGGTGTGTAGCAGCAGCTGACAATTTCCAGCCAGACATTTCTGTCAAGCCACAAAAGCAGGAGGGTGTCGGGGGAGCAGCCAGCTGGATTCCTCATGCTGGCCGCGGGTGCTGTCGGGTTTAGGGCTGTTGGAGTTACAGGACCCCGCTTAGGAGATAACCACTGACCGTGACAGCAAGAAGTGATGGAGTTGGAAGATCAAGACCTAATAGAGAGCTTGAGTAGCAGGGCTGCAAATGAGGTTTTGCTCTAACTGAACAGCTAGGCAAACAAAACAGGGTGGGTGTTGGCATGAGCTAAAATGGGTGGTGGTGCTGGATTATTTTTCTTGCAGAAGGAAACAGATGTTGGTGGCTTAGTCCTCAGACACAGAGGACATCAGAAGAACCAGGTGATTTTGCACTTGTAAAATGAAGTGATCTCTGAGTGGAAAAACTGTACAGAAGATGATGCAAAGAGGCACCCAAGGGGTTTGTTTCTCTGGCCACAAGATTCAAACACCTCTTGAACTAAGAAAGCCAATGCCATCACCTGCCTCTTCTCAGGCTGTGTGAGATCCAAAGTGTCTGTTTGTGTACTTGCTGTAGAAGAGATTTTCCTTGAAGCGTGAGCTGGTTTTTAAACACTGTGGGCGTAGTGACAGTCTGTAATTCTTATCGTGAAATAAGATCATGAATGAGGGAGAGGTAGGAGCAGTTCTCATCTGAGCTGTCATGGTCAAGATTTACATTAACTGTTTCAAGTCTCTTCTCCATAGGTCAGGTGGATATACTCTTCCTCCCTGGCCTTTTAACCCATTCCTTTGTTTATATTCAAATCTCCAGTGGTGTAACAAACACTCGCTGCTCCTGCTGCTGCTCCTACGTGGAACAACCCCCAGCCCCTCTGTAAAGGCCTTTCCAGTGTATTTAAAATTCTAGCTGAAAACATTTTTGCCCAGCCCTTCCCCTTGCCAGTTATTAACTGATACGATAGCATTATTGGGTCTGCTGTGGTATGTTTGGGAATTCAGCAATGCTGCAATCTTCCTTTAGGCCGAGAGTTCTGATCTCCCAAACCTATTTGTCATCAATATGATTTAGATGCCAAATCCCCTTTAGCTCCCTTTGCAAATTCTAGTCTTTTACAGGACTGTGGACTAGTAAAAACAATTTGGGATATGTGACATTTTCTACTGTTGTCTCTAGGGGTACACCTAAAGGGAAACAGAACCTCAGGGAAGGCAAAGGCTGTGGGACTGGAGACATGCACACCGTAAAGACACTGAGGTGCTTCACAGACGAGCAGTGGCACCAACCAGAAATATTCGTGTATAGTTCTAGGAAGTCAAATGACTAAAAGCTAGAGATATTTATGATCTTTCTCAGACATCCATATAAAAATGCACAGCAGACAGTAATAGAAGTGCAGTTCTGGATTCCTTCTGAGCAATCTCAGGCTAGGCATGCTGCTTTTTTTATTACATGCAAAGATCTGAAGAGGGGGGTTGAAGAGGAAGGAGAGACAAAAGGCTTTGCACTTATAGTATCACACTTAAAATAACTATTAGTCATAAGTAATTAAAACAAGGATACTTGTTATCAATATTTGGTAATTGATATGTAATAAATGTAAATGAAATTATTAAAATGGAAATTAGTTGTAGAAATTACCATTTCCTAATCAAAAAATATTTGTTCAGCTGAAATTTCTAATATGCTATATGTAACATTTGAACTACTCAGAATGAGATCCCTTTCATTTTCACATAGCAGTATTATGGTGTAGAGGGCACGTAGGCAAAATCTTTAAAGTCTGGGAGAAGATAGATTGCTTTTTCAATAGACTGTGGAGATTCGGTAGTTAATAGACACAGCAAAGGCCACCTGAACAGATGAAGGGAAATGAAGGGGTCATTCATTTCAGGTGTCCCTGTGTGTGGCCAAGGTTTCTCTCAATATAGAAATAGTGTATGGCTTCAGCTTGAGACTTTTATACTGCTATAGGGCAGCTGTGTCCTTCATGAACCTGCTGGGAATCTCATCCAGACGTAGCCTCTGGTGAGCTCTGCAGTGGGTCACTGTGGTGGGAATGAAGGTTTCTAAAGAAAGGTCTGAGATGTTGTTTTGTTTTGTTTCTTCCTTTGAAGAAAATACTGCCTTTTGCTTGTCTGGAGTGTCCAACCATCCCTGTCCTTAAATGAGGATGGGAACTGAGTCAACGAGTAACTGGTGCTGTTGGTAAGCAGTGCTGCGAACTGTCCCGTTCCCCGAACCTAAGTGTAGAGCAAGAGGGTTAATACAAGGGCCAGTACCCAGGTTTTGGGTAGAGAAGCCTTAAGAAAACTGATTCATGAACACATAAATCTTTTTGTGATTCTGCTACCTACTTTCATGCGAAGTTAGTATAGGCAGAAATGCAATAAAGAAATTGCAAGTGCGATACATTAAGGCTATTTCTCTTGCCATTAAAGTTTCATGTAAAAGTTCCACAGACAGGTCTTGGTCCTATTTATAGGTGTCTTTCTTGCCTTCAACAATATTATTAAACTCTTTTGTTATACAAAGCCAGTCTGAAA
This sequence comes from Megaceryle maxima, assembly GCA_024605025.1. Lineage (NCBI taxonomy): Eukaryota > Metazoa > Chordata > Aves > Coraciiformes > Cerylidae > Megaceryle > Megaceryle maxima. The sequence continues at coordinate 17,050 of JANHGN010012019.1, forward strand.
ATGAGCTGACCTGGTAAATAAAACATAGCACTTGCTTTTGCTAGCGTACTTATCTCCACAGAGCAATATACTGAAGAATATTTTCCTCATATGTTTTTGTCAACACGTTATTGCATGTGCCTATTTAAGCAGTAAACCAGTCTGAGTACATTCCCGGAGCATTTGCTTTTCCTGTTGGTTTGAGGTGGAGATTATGGAAATCATGAGCAGGCAGTGCTGGCTAATTTCTGATCCCAAAGTTCAGAAGGGACACATAGGGGAGAAGAGGGAAGTTTGTTCCCTATATGTTCTTAGGTAGCCTAAGTGTCTGCTTGGGGTCTTGTGCCTTTGAACTGCCTCATGGCAGGTGCTTTGAGAAGCTGTCTGCGTGCTGGTTCTGTCCATGGTGTGTTTGAGACACTGCTGAGGTGCTTCCCACCCCCTAGGAGAAGCTCAGCTGAGTGCCTCGGTGACAATGCAGGAACAGAAGCTGCCCCTGTCCCATCCCCTGGCACCGAATCTCCTTCCTGGGGAGCAGCTGAATGGGAGACTTGTTGGGGTTCATTTTGGATGTGTGGGTCATGCAGAGCTGGCACTAAAAGCATGGATCCTTTGGGATGGACTGGAAAGAGGAAGCAGAAAGCATATTTTGGAGGGGGTAGATTGCTTTAGGGGTACATCTCTAAATATGCCTTGGAGTCTACTCAAAGCCTAAAGTTACTTCTGCCCTTCACCAGCTTTGCTGAGCAAGAAGTATTATTGCTTCAACCATACTCCAATTTTTACTCTGCTTCTAAGAGTCAACCTACAATATCCGCCACAATGAAATATGCTACCAAAAAAGAATAAAATACTTAAAATCCTTGTTAATTACTTTGTTAATCAGGGTTTTCTGCTCCATATTATTAAGGTGAATTAAAGCAGGACTTTGTGGTGCCCAGAAAACATCTGCTCAGCAAAAAAAACCAGTAAAACAGGCCCCCCCTCAGTGGCTTGTTTTCATCTGGCTGTGCCTGTCTTCAGGAAGGTCTGGGGAGGCTGTCCTTACCCCCAGTGAGAGCACTGGTTTGCATTGTACGTGCCATGTGCAGGGAGATGCTCTTGTGCTGAGGTTTGCTGTCCTGTACTGTGCTCAGTCCTTTGTGCTGGAGTAGGATGGTGCAAGCCAGAGACTGGGTAGCTTTCACTGCACTGTGACTTTATAGTCATGTTTTGACCTTGGTTTCGACTCTTTTTCCTTTTGTAGGCTATTCTGAACAGTGGCATTTTCACCTAAAAGTGAGTGCATGCTGCTCTCTGAGTGAGCACCTCACTCTGTGGAGGTAGCTTTTTTTTTTACTGGGTGCATTGGTCTTAATCTTAATTCTGGGATCTACTTTCAGTTCATGTTTGTGTATTTGAGGTTTTTTTCCATGGTTTTTTTTTGGCTGTGAGCATTTACATTTTAAAACTGAATCCTGCTGTGTGGCCAGGAGCTTTATCAGCTGTGGCTTCAAACTGTCTGTTTATCCTTAAAAATCCTGCTGCTCTGTTACCCTGCTTGGAGCATCTCCCTGCATTGCCTCTGTGAGCTGATCTGAAATACATTAAAAATGTTGCAGCAATGTTGTAACCAATTTAAAATTGTTTGTTTGAAAAGCTGTTCATGTGATTAGTTTGGGGACTCTTCTCCTTTTATTTGCAAATGAAACAAGACAATAAACTTGCATATCAAGAGCCATCTTTAGCCCTACACTGCACGTGCTTAGTGCTCCCCCAAGGTGTAACCAGGTCAGTTGTGGAGAATACCTTAGAGCCATCTATAACAAGGGTAAAAAAGTCCCTATGAAGAAAATCCCAGTAATTGTGAGTACCTGTAACCCTAATTTTCTGTACACTTCTTAAAGTTTTTCCATAAATATGCATGAAAATGTATCTTTAGTCAAGTCTATATCCCATAAAAGACAGACTTTCATCAGCTTGTCCAGATTTTTATACCAGGAAAGCATTTTGGATACTTTTGAAGTACGAAACCAGTAAGAGTTTTTGATATTTTTCTTATGTTTATAATATGCATTTAGTAGCTCTCTCTGAGATGTTTGAAAACAAAATTCTTACTCTGTTTGCTTATTAAGCTCTTTCCTTATCTGACAGAGAGTGGATAATCTACTCCTGTTTCTCACTTAGCAGCTTCAGGAAGCTTGATGGAGTGTGTTGACTCTGGAGTTACTGGAATGGAACCAGATGCAGTAGATAAGGTATCTTATCTCCCAGAGGAGGATATAAACAGCCTGACTTCAGGACATACTCTAGCTGTGGGGCAGGGTGGGAGCCAGGCAGGGATGGCTTTTCTCTGCAGGTTGCTTCATTTTTTTTTTAGTTTTTGTTACTTCTGTCTGTTGAGTTCCTTACCCCAGTGTTTTTCAGAGATGAGACATGAATTTACACAGACCCTTCCTACACTGTCAATTTTGGCAACACTAATGCTCAGAATTGGTATTCTTTGCTTCCTCTTGTGTCTAAGACTACAATCTGAACTTGCTTACAATGATTAGAGATAATAATCCCCCTGGCTTTCCTGGCATTTATACCTCAATTCAGGGAATTCAAAAGCAGAGGTGCATGTGCCTGTGTTGACCAGATTTTCCTTGTGTCTTGTATTACGTATGGAGTTCAAATATGGGAGGACCAAGGTCTCTTCCTGAATTTTAAACTCCCTAATGAGGACCTAGGCCAGCCTAGGAGAGTAACATGCCACAAAAAGAAGGCTGTTGCACAGCTTTGGTGCTTTCCTCCCTCGATAATCAGCAAGTGCTTTAACTAGCGCCAGCTCTTTAAATAGTTTAAACCAAGGAACCTCCTTTTGAAATTAATATGCTTCAATATTTAGATTAATATCTAAAAAATGTGTGGATTTCATATTTTTACAGTCAGAGCTTCCAGAAGTTCTCAGAAAGGGAGTTCCCAATATTGCAACATCTTTACAAACAGAGAGGATTGTCCTTTACTAAAACACAGCAGAATGAAAAAACTTATCTGCTGAAGATGAAATCCTCTACTAGTTTGTGTGAAGTCAACACAGCTTAATCACATTTTAGCTCAGCTGGAAGGATATCCATGAATCATGTTCCTAGGTAAATGCACAGGGCTAGACCTGTTTTTCAAAGGCACAATGGAAAACTCTTCTAGGTGGCTCAGTTACAAGTTGAGCAAGTTATTTTAAGGGCTGCCTCATACAGAACAAAGATAAGAACTAGAGGAAATGAAATCGTCTGGGGATGGAAAATAATCTCATGTTAGCTGAGACTTTGTCCACAAGTGCTTTTCAGTGGTGGATACGTCTGTGTGGTTTCACTGTGCATTTGGTGGTAGGCAGCCTGGGAAGTCACGGCAGGTGAACCACCCTTGCCCATGTTTTATCGAATGCTCTGTTTATGTGTGTTTATAATGTACTTCTTGGTACCTGTGCACAGTGTTTGGAGGTGAACCCTGGGTAATGCAACACCAAACACGGTGGAGAAAACAGAGGAGCCAGTGTGGTGCACGTGGGATGTGGTGGCCCTATGGGTAGGTGCTGAGATTCCCCTCAGTGCCTCAGTCAAATGCTGGTTTACTGTGCTTTGCTGTGGCAGTGTGAACTATAGTTCTATGTAAGGAGGACTCCTACTGACTCCAGGCAGATGTCTCTGGCAAAGCCATTTGGCAGGACATATCCTTATGAATGTTAAGTGCAATGTGCTGGTGCATGCAAGGCGGGAAAAGGGATGCAGCTGGAGCATTGAACACTGTCTTACTTCTTGACTAGTGCATCAGTGCCATCATCAGGGTGGCTGAAAAACAGAAGTTCCACATAACTAACTCTGTTGGTATCTGGACTGGAACAAAACCGGAGTAGTGTTCATGAAGCAACATGAAGTGTGCCCTTCAAGATAATGACACAGCTGGCAAAGAGAATTGGCTGGGAATGTGAGAGGCTTTGTTCAGACCCTTGTGCTGGGTAGTAGCTGCTGGTTTACTGGGTTGGACCTGGGAAATGGCTATGCCTCTTTGCAAAGCTTTAGTGAAGTAATTGTTCTGTATAGAAATGACACTTTTTCAGTGGAAGAAAGTATGTGATATGCCCTAGTTTGTCACAGGAGAGACCTAAAGGAAGTAACTATCTGGCTCACCTGGAAGTGTTTCTGGATTTAAACTTTTCCCAGGCCCTGTACTTGATGGGATGAAGCAAGAACCAAAGAACAGCTTGCTCTGTTCTGAAATAGCTCAATTACTACACAGTGCACTTCCAAATATGGGTAGAGCCAAAGTTACAACAATTACAGTTATAAAAAGAGCCTACAGCAGCATCTAATCTAAATCAGATCTTGAAAGATCAATCAGTGATTGTCCCTATCATCAGCAGTAACATCGCCTCACTCTGAGTTGCTTTGATGGCAGAGTGAAGCCTGGCATAAGAGCTACGGATCTGAATTCAAATGGAGGAATCAAGAAGTTATTTCTAGCTTGATTTTTTTTCCCCTCAGTCTGAGCTATTTGTATGTTTGTTAGAAACTTGTTCCCAGCTTCCTTGATGGTAATTCAAAACTCCCATTGGTTTGATGTACTGTCCATGCCTCTTGGTAGAAATTAGCCTTTGTAAGGTTTATCAATCAGGTATTTTTAACTGAGAAGGTTAAAAGAACAACCAAAAAATGCCTTCAGAGATACTTTGGCTGTCTGCCCACATCTGCCCAGTTTGCGTGTCTGTCAGGACTCCCCTCCTAAGCTGGCTGCTGGTTTCTTGCCCTGAGTATACACTGAAGTACCAAACACCCAGTGACACCCATCATGAGCAGCCCATCACACCCAGGCAGGCTTTCCCACATGGGGAGCAAGGGAGCCAGGCTCAGCTGGTAACAAGCTGTATGGGGTTGCCAGCAGCACCCTCCATTTCCTTGGGGGGGGTCCTTACAAAGAAAAAGTTACTATATAACCACAAGCACAAAAAAGTCACTGAATGCCTGTGCTGTTGTTTATACATTTAGATACTGTGATTAAATTACATACATAATGCATAGTGTTTGTAATACATTATTAATAATAATAATACTGTCTTGTGTTATTTGGCTAAAAAAGGCATGCTCCGAGTGATGGTTCATTGGTCTATTCACACACAATTTTCATACATCTCTAAAGATTACCATTTTAACAGCTTTCTGTATGGATACTGCCAGGCAGTTACATTTAACAGTGCATAAATCTAATTCCCTCCGCACTCAATTTTCTCAGGCAGCAGAATCAATTTGAATCTGTCAGGATTTTATTCTAAAGTCTATTAATGCCTCCTGCCTTTTTCTGTATTTCTCCCCCTCTCTCTCTGTTTCTCTCTTAACAATCTCACTCTTTCATGAATTCATTCAGCTGCAGAAAAAGATGCCCCACTGATACAAACACTCTCTTATCTCTTTACAATGGAAACCTAATTAGGTGTGAAGGAGACACAAGGAAGGTCACAATTAGCCCTCCAGCAATAAAGGTTAACAGTTGTGAAATCCTATAATAATGCTGTTGAACTTTGTTATTATCAATAATGACGGCCTTTGACAAGGTCAAGTTCATTATTCTTAACAGCTATCACTGAGGCGCTTAACATCCCCACCTCAGCAGCATGGCTGTGACACCTTCCCTGCGCTTCCCTTCCCTCCATCCTCACCCATGTGTGCTGGCTCCTAATACAGGACCTGCTCACACCTCGTCCCACAGTTTGACCTGCTGGATAGAGTTCAAGACAGGTTTTAATATGTTTTTGTATTGAGCTTGTGCTGAAGGATTGCTTGCCATGCCTCTCAATTACTGTTTAAAAAATAACGTGTGGGTTTTCTTCTCCATGCTTCAGTGAAGTGATTCTGCCCAATTAAGAACTTAAATGGAGATGGTAACAAGAAAGTAATAGGAAATGTATCCTGGTAACGTCACATTTCAGAACAGAGTGGAAACAATGACAGATGCTTTGCCATTAAAAGCCAATGGATCTCTGATATCTTCAGAAGGCTTCTTGGGAATGATGCCGGTGTTAGGTACCTGTTGTATCTGCATCAACTCCTAAACCTCTAGAAAGGAATAGATTGTAAACCAAACATTTCAAATGACTCGATAAAGAGTCATTTTTATGCCTATTGAAGAAGGCTACCCAGCAACTTGAATCCACTGGAGATGTTAATCTGTTTCTTTTCAGTAGGGCTTTTTAAGAAGCAGGATCACACCCCTGACTGCTACGTTAGTTCTCAAGTTTCTTTTACAGTGAAAATGTTGTTCCACAGTCTGATCTGTGCCCTGCCAGATCATCTTGCTCACCCAAGTCAAGGGTGGGTGATCCCTCATCTGGTGGAAAGTACCAGCAGAAAGTAAATGAGCAGAGATAACAGTCCTTGGAGCCATTGGACAACATTGTTTTGGGTCTATCATGCCAGATTTACAGGGCACCTGGCCTGAGCTGTTATCAAATGCCAAAGTTGTAATTTGCTACCGTTTCTCTGTGTTTACCAAGCAGGCCTTCACTCTGGCTCTTGAGGGTTTTTTAAGGGTCAAGAATCATATCTAACCTTTATTTTCCACTTTACCTGGAATCTGGACAATTACTCGGTGCTTCATCAGTTGGAGAACCCTTGTCCTAGGCTACTCCTAGACTCAGTGGAGGGAGAGAGGCAGAGAGAGGGGAAATTCAGATCTTAGATGGGCTGAACAGTCCGTGGAAGCTGCCCCTCTCTTTCCCCATCCTTAAGGGAGTCTTGGATGATTACACTTCTAACTTAGACACCTCAGAAAAATACTTACAAATGCTTAAGAGTAATTGTTAAGCTTATTTTATAGCAAATAAAGACAGAAAATGTGTATTAATAGTAGAAGGCCAGAAATACCAGATATTTTATTATTAAATAATTTATTATTAAAAGAAAAAAAGTTCAGTTATCCCACTTCCATCACTTCTCAAGGCATATTCTTGCCTTCTCAAGTAAGATAGCATTGTATCATGATAGGCAGCAATTGCTGCCTTCTGCTAGGTCTCCAGATAATGCTGCATCTGGACTTTACTGCATTAAGCCATATTCCATTTAGTATTTTTAAAAAAAATTGTAAATTTTAAAGTATGCTGACTAGCCTGATGGAAAAATATCACTAAACCAGGATATTATTGAGATTATTTATGCCTTCGAGAGAGGACTGGGTGCTTGCACAGGCAGTTGTACATTTTCGAAAGCTTGTGTGTGCAGCAAGCACAAGTACAGAAGCGTAACAACATCCATGCTGCCCACTGACTCCAGGGATCAGGTAGTGCTTGACAAGAAAAAACATGTGCTGTGAGTGGTCCTTAATTCATGGTTGAAGGCTGAAGTTCAGGCTGCATTTTCAGAGTGCAGACACAGATCACTGGACACCTTAAGGATGTTCTTCCCGTTATCTTGCTTCATTGACTCTGCTTCCAAGTGCACCAAACACTCAGAATCCCATTTGAAAGCTGGTGCCTCCCTGCTGATGTTCACAGAATTCTGCTGATTTACACCAGCAGAGGGTCTGGCTGAATAAACACTACAGAATTGAATGAAAATACCTGAATGTGCAGACAGTGGGAAATGGGATAATAGAGGCCAAAGCTGCTGAATATCTAAACCAGATGCCAACAGCTCTTCCTTTATTAAGTTAATAAAAGGAATTAACCTGCTAGGAAAAAGATTGTTTACCATTTTATATGCTAATTTGAAACCACATCAGTTGTCTTGTTTGGATGTAAAATTTGGTAACATACTCCCTGATACTTTTAACCCCCAATTCTGAGAATAGCTGAGTATTGCATCCCAAGCCCATTAAGTGATGAGAATCCTCCTGTCAGTACCACTGTAAGTCATCCCTGTCAGATGTATCTTACACATCCCTGCTTTCTCCTGCACCACTGCCTCTGAAAGACTGTACAATATGCAAAAAGTTGCAGAAAGGACATGTTACAGTGGAAAACTGTGACTTTTATTTGTTAAGTGATTCAACTCTAGGAGGAAGATTAAGCTCTAGGAGCAAGATTAAGCTGTTTAGCTTCCCAGGTGTCCTCATAGCACTCACTGGACATTTATCTTGCTAATGTTTCTGTATTGCTATTACTATCCAGTTGGTAGGAGCTTTTATTTGCATAAGGAAGCAGATTTTTCATTTATAAAGCCAAGGATCTGTCCTTGTACATCAGCAAGAAGTTTATTGAATGATTGACATTATATGCCAATTTTATCAAAATATTGATTGGAAAAGTTCTTATGTTTCCATTGTATCTTCGATATATCTAATCACAGCTTTATCCAGCCAGTGCAATATGTTGCTTGCCAGACTAGAAAATGATATATTAGCCATCTGGGCAATAGGCCCAACTCTGGGCAAGATTAGTGCTTCAATTAGCTGTTGATAGCATTCCATTAGAATATTGGTTTCAAAGAGCACTAAACAAGAATGTTGTGCTTTGATTTTCAGATTTAATTACTTCCATCAGGGCTATAAATGAACTCATTAGTCTTAGTGGCTCTAAAACCTAGAGACAATAGAATGTTATTGCTATTCTTCTTATGGTTTGTGCAAACATTACTTTCAAAATGCTATTAGGAATGACTATCAACCTTTCCTCTCTTCCTAATGTGGCTGGCTGACCCTGCAGAGCAGCTCTGGAGTAAACATGAGCCTGAGTTCATGACTGTGGTCTGTGGTGGGGATTCAGGGCCTGTTAGCAAACAACATCTTCATTCTAGGGGGGGTCAATATGTACAGAAAAAGTTACCGAGGATTGAAGTTATGCCTCGTCAGTACTTGACTTCTTTTCTTTTCAAAGTATTTGTGGGTTCTCTTTTTCTTTCTTTTCCCTCTATCTCATAATTTGTTTTAAGGTTTGCCAGAGCTTCTGAGGATTCTGGAGGCTTATTTTTTTTATTTTCTTTTTTGTCGTTAATCCACTGCATCAGGATTTCTGCCATTATTCCCCTAATTATGTGAAAGGATATTTTTTTTTTTTTTTTTTTTGGTTTGTCTTTTCCCCCTGACCTAAGTGAGTGGTGCACTGCATTCCACAAACACTAGGTTCTTCTTTGAACATGATTCTTGCCCTGTTCCCAACATAGATGAAAACCAAAAATGAATGGAGAAGGGCAATGCAAATGCTGACAGTTCCTGCAGCTCTCCTGCCCCACAGCACTCCCTCTGAACCAGAGTGTAGGGTTGCCATTAGTTCAGCAGCATATCATATTGTTCAAACCTTAATTCTCACAGAGCTTTCTTTAATCTGAGGTGCACCTCACTTGATAAAAGTCCCTTTGTTTTTTCTGGTTTCTTTCTTCTGCAGAGGAAGGATGCCATGTGTAAATAAAGGATATGATGCTCTGCATCACTGACATTTATTAAATTAAGCTGTAATCAGTACAGTATGTCTTAACCATAATATTAATGTAGCTAAAACAGTAAATGCTATCATGTTTAAAGCCTGCCACCTGTTTTATATTAGCATCTGGATAGTTATTTCATTTTTCATTTTAATAGAAATTTTAATTTTATGAAATCCATAACTTGGTAGTAATTTTTAGCTCCCAAACCTGCATAAATACCAGAATATGATTCAAAAAGCCTATTCTCAAGTTTCTTCTAAATTTTGCTAGATTGTTGTGAAATTATTTGTAATATAGTGAAGTGAATAAAAATGCTGAATCCTTTGACATCATTCAGGACTTTACCCTTCATTTCCATCAAGCAAGTCCTTTGCAGTTTGGAAGAACAATGTCACTCCATCCTTCCTAGGCTTCTGCTGGTCACACAACTCTTTCCCCACAGCCCTCTCCCCTTTTGCTCTGCCCTGTAGTTTGCTTGTATGGCAAACATTCATAGGGCTTGTAGGCAATATGAAGAAGAGGAAAGCACCTGGGGCAGATGGAGGTGCCTCGCTGTAGGGGCAGAGTGGTGAGATGGTGGGAGTAGCAGAAGACAGGTTGGGCAGTGCAGCAGCCTCCTCTATGGTCTCTGTCTCTTCCTCAGTTGTGCGGTGGCAGGGGTGTGAGCCAGCCCAACAAGAAAGAGAGAAAACATCCCTGCCTAGTGTGGTCGAGTGCAAATCCTGTGGTGGAGTCAGTTGGAGTTTGGTAATTTGTTCTAAGCACTTTCCATGCCATTCTCAGGAGTTCTGGAGCCATTCTCAAGTGTTTAAAAATAGAATGCTGTCTCTTGCTCTTTCTCCCTTCCTTCCTGTATTTCCCGTCTTCAGGGTAATGGTCTGATGGATGTGTTTGTTTTTCTGGGTCTGTTATGCTGAAGAGATGTGATGAGAGTGAGGAGACTTCCTCCATGGTCATTGTTTTGTCTAGCAAGTTTTCAGTTCTCTAGGGCCAGCTCCCATAAAAGCTAAACTACTTCTATTTTTAAGATAATTTGGACTAGAGAAAATCAGGCAGATTATACACAGTTGTCAGAGTTTCTGTCAGCAGATGAAAGCAAGATCACTTTGTTGGCTTCTGGCAAGTATTTCTAACCTGATCCCGTTCTGCTTTTGCTTTCCTGGTATATTCTGCCCCAGGGGTGCTCCTATAGCTCCTATAACCTCCCTAGGTTCCCATCTCCCACCATGGGCATGTCCTGGGTTTTGTGCAATGGAGAGCAGAGAACTGCTGCACTGGGATGCCAGGGGGGACTGTGCTTTCTTGTGAAGCCCAAGCCCAGTGGTTTCTTGCAGCTGGGTGGTGTGCATAGCATGTTTCATATCTAAGTGTAACCCAAGCAGAGGGAGATATTATGCTACATGTGCATAAGGTGTGATCCTACCAAGAGTGAAAGAAGACCATGGAGACAATGCAGGTACCTAAGTCCTGTGCTTAGGCTATTCTAAATTTAACTGTAGCTATAGGATGGACCTTCCCACCCCTCTGTTCAGCCTGACTGCTATCTTGGCCTTGAAGGATGACACAAGTTTAACTGAGTGAATGAATTAGTAGAGCTCCTCCATAAAGCTCATCAAAGATGTCAGTTTAAGTGTTACCAGCCATAGGTTTGGGCAGTATTATCCTCAAAATCCTGAAATAAATTAGAATGAACCCAAACTCTAATGGGTTGTCACGTTTGATATACAGATTGTCCAAATACTGCTTGCTTTCAGTGTGTCACAAATCATGCGAGACTGAGGAATAAACAACAGATGTTGAAGATGAAAGATTTTTCTTCAGCAGTCTGTTGCCTCCACCCGGTCTGCTGCTGCTCCTGACTCACGTTCTGCACCCCAGCACCGACTGGTATTGTGGATCTGAGACTTCTCCAGTGAAATCACTCAAGAGCTCCTGTTCTGTAGCGACAATACAGCAGTGGTTTATTTGAAGGCTGAGCCAGCTTTGTATCAAAGCCAAACTGGCTTGGCACCGTGAGCTTGCACCACAGCCAAGCAGCTGGAGCAGACTATACGTGTATTTAAAAGAACAAAAACAGAGAGACTCTTAAGTTATCTCCTGTAAGAGGTCAATCAGAGTGCCAAAATGCAGTGCCAGGTTTTGCATCAGGCTTTCTTTGGTTTATCCCTGAATTCCTACAGACCAAATTCCTGGGCTAAGGCTTGATTCTCCTCTGATTTCCCCTCTCTCCTGGCTTTCTTCTTGTGGTCTGCTAATTGAAGGAATTACACCCCTGTAAAAGATTAGTGTCTTGGCCCTGCACTCACCTTTTTCCTTCTTGAGTCCAAGTGACATTCTTCACAATCCACACAATCACAAGGAAAAGCACTGTAGGGTTTTCTGCATCAACTTGCCTTGAAGCTGTATGTCTGTCTGAGACCTAAGGAGGTGACATTTCCCCTTGCACAAAGAAGCAGCAATGACTCTCTGGCATCAAGATCTTCTTAATATTCTGTGAGTCAGAGATCTGCTGCTGGTCCACCCGCTCCATTGTATGTAGGATAACTAACCACTATTAAGGCTGTGGCTGCCCCAGATGACAGTAGTGTGGAGAGGTATTTTCTGAGCTCAAGGTAGCTGACGGTCTTCTGCATCCAGCATGTGGAGAACCATCCTCCCCTGAAAACTGGACGTGCTTCAAGAGCAGAGAAGCTTCTAATGGGGATGCTTGCAACTGGGACAGGTGGCTGTAGATGTCTGCTCTGCTTTACCCATCTCCCAGAGCTTGCCTCTCCTGCCGCTGCAGTAGCTCAGCTCTTTGTGGAGTAGTTGCTGAGGTGTTCTGTTACATGGGCTGACGTACTGAGGCTACAGCTGCAACACCCCCAGCAAGGCTGTGCCATCACCTGAGTGACATTTTAAGAGTACACTTTCTGTTCTAGAATAGGAATAAGCACAATTACTTTGGGCTTGTTTTTTATCCTTCAGTTACCTGCTAATTTTCTACTGTAACCATTTGGTGTTGGGTCATGATTAGGACAGAGCTCTCAGGAAAGTCCTGTCTTCCCAGTCACATCCAAGAGGTTCAAGCCACCTTGTGAGACATCTGCTCCGTTCAGAAATGCAGGCTTTCTTAGTTAGAAGCATTTAAATTTGAGTGAACTTGAAAAAGTATTTTTTCCTTCAGGGTGTAGTACATCACTGATTTAATCCCTTTTCCTTAATGTAGGATGTGTTCAGATGCTGGCTGAGATGGATCCTTTTTCTCCCTGGGCCCCAGAAACGCTTCAGGTGTCTCTGTCTGAACCATGGACTGAGAATGAATTATACTGGATCACAAGATAATAGGAACTCAAGATGCACTTTTTCTTGCTTAATTAACAATTTTACCCATGACATTAAATCCACGTGTGCTCGTAACACACCACAAATGAGAAATCTGGAAACCCATTTTTAAAGCACTTTCTATTATGCAAGTAGCAAGAGAGGTACCGTAGGTTTTCAGTAAATTAGTTGGTAAATTGTTTTCTCTCTCATCTTTACTGCTGTAACAAAATCATGTTACCTCTAGATCTCCATTCTTTTTTGGATTTGTTTGCTTATTTGTGCTCCTATTAGCTTGAATCAAGGAAATAACACAGATAAACGTATTTGACCTGCAAACAACTGCAGGAATAAAGGGTAAAACCTGTTTACTGCAGTCAACCTTGGAGACATTCTGGTGGTGAGGTGAATTGTGATGTCCCGTGGTCATTCATACTATCTAGCTTCAACACGTGTCACCACTGAAAGTGCCCTTGATTTTGTGCAAAATGTCTTGGGGAAGTGCTGAGCTGCCAGCTCAGTCCTTGCCCTGAATTCAGAAGGGAATTGCAGTGCGACCCAGTTAAAGGTAACTACCTCTAACCTGTTTCTGTACTCTCTGAATTGCCTGTGAGATTCACAGCGCTTGAAATGAAAAATCTGAGACCTTTCCATAAACTGTTTGTTCAAGATTCTTTATAAATGAGGGAATGTGATTGAATTGGGGCCCTGGTAATGGTGGGCTGATTTCAGTGGCACTGCATTAATTCTGCATCAGATGAAGTCTTCTCCCTGTAGTGGTGCTGGAAAGCTCATGTCCACCCATGGCACAGACAGATGCTGACTGAGCGACTCAGTCGCACCTTTATTAGGGACCAAGTTGGACCTCTTAGCTATTTCTACAATGATGATATGCAGGAAAGGAGGAGAAACAGTCGTGGGCTGAAGACATTATTTCTGCATGAGAGACATCTAAGGAGGCTTGCCTCCTGCCTCTCTCACACGGGTTTTACGCCCCTTTCCTGGTTAGACCTGTGCTGCACTGGTTGCACGTGGAAGCATTAATAATGCAAGTCCAGCTGCAAAGGGCTGGACACATGGTTTAGGCTGTCGGCACACAAACACAACCCAAGTTTTTAAGCGAAAGCAGATGGCTTCTGTGAAAAAAGCAAATTGTTGCCAACAAAGACTGAGCTGGGGGCAAGCAATATTATTTGAGGGAGTGGGGGCGTGACAGTCTCATGTGACTACATTGTGATAATGGGTAGAAGCTCATAGGTAATAGAAAAGCCTTTTGCTTCAGACCTCTTGGTCAGGGCTCCTTGGCTGGCTCTTTCTTGGGCACAGCTGGACACCACAGGAGGAGTGGCAGGAGCAGACCTTTTGTTTCATATGAGTTACTGCTTGGGTTCACAAGGAGCAGTTGCTATGCAGCCTGTGCTGCAGGCATTTGTCTTACCAGAAACACTTGCATTGAATAATGCAAAGCAGCTGTAGCAGAGCTGCTAGGGCTGCTGGCCGCACAGTGCATGTGTCTGCACTTGTACCCAATTGAGAAAGGGAGGTGAGGTTTGGGAAGCACCTTATGGGGCTTATACGTGGCCTTTGAAAAGCTTGAGCTGTCAGAGTGGTCCTACGCAATCCTTGGTTTTGCTCTGGCATTCCTGTTCAAACTGAGTCCAGCATCCCTTTGTGTCAGCTCAGGTTTTTTTTCTTTTAAATTCACACCAGTACATCATGTGCACGGAGAGATCCAGCTCTGGGGCTTGGTGAATGGCTGAACTTCTCCCATTGTGCTCATCTGGAAGCGCAGTCTTACGAATGTTACCCTGGAAGATAAATGGAAATGTCACGGTGCTTAGTAGGTGAAATACCTTTTCAAGGTTCCTTATTCTGGCAACAGTGAGCTTTTAATGATCACATAGACAAGCACTGGAAAATATAGGAAGAATGAAGAACGTGTGTATAGGGGATGTTGTACCTATTATCTAAGAATAGGTAGTAGAATTGTGTGTATTATCTGTGTTTGTTTAGCCAAAGTAAGACAGGCATTAACATTCTGTTTCAGTCTTAATTAGTGGCTGATAAAAGCACAAGGTGATACTTAACAGTCTTGACAGTGTAATTTATCTAAAATTTCCTAATAATACGGTTGCAGCAGCCTTGGAAGGGCTGCTTTAATGACTTTCACACGCTTAAGGTTTGGTACCAACAATATCCAATATGTTGGTTGCTTAGGAGACAAAATTAAACAAAGCTGAATGCATTTATTTCTCCCAGTTTTTACTACACAGAGGATTATCTTACTGCAGTATTTTTCTTTATTAAATGCCTAAGCTTTAGGTGTTTATAAGAACAAAAAAAACCAAAAAACAAGCCAACCTAACAATCCAGAACCTCTTTTAAATCAGCAGATGGCTCCTAGAGCCAAATTAGGGACCTGTGATAGAACAATAAAAGCTCTGCTTTATACAGTGCACATGCTCAGAGTTGGCAGTGTTAAATGAGACCTCCATGCAATCTGCTCTGAGAAATAGCCTTGCTGGCATTGACCTCTTCCTTTGTATAATTCAACACTGTGTCATCAGTTGCAATTGCACAGACGTCTTTGCAATTTAGCAGACCTTGTATGGACTGACTTTCCCAATATTTGTTTAAGATGAACTGTATAAACTTGTTATTAGTAGCCTGCCAGAGGAAAGGAGATAACAGTGTTTGTATTAAGCTACATAAAATACAGCACCTGGGCAAGGTGCACCCAGCACATTTCTAGCAAATGTTCTTTCAGGACCTGCTGCTGATCCTGCTGAAGGCGAAGGTTAAACTCCCAGCGGCTTAAGTCATGCCTTGCCTAGGTCATGCAGAGGTTCTGAGCTGTATGGCTGAGTTACTAAATTTATGGTGTTTAAAATAAGTATCTGCATTCACCTGAGAAATGCAGGCAGCAGAACAAGGCTGCAGTGGGATTTGACTGATAGCATCTCAGTTGCATGTCTGTACAATCTAACTGATAACATTATGTCTTAGTCCTGCTTTTCAGCAGCTTATATGAGGATATGGCCCTTTTGGAGTCTATTCTCAGGCATACCACTGACCCACAGGACAAGCTGGGGAGCGTTTTTCTCTCTGCCATTTCTCCACTTGCATCATCAGAACAGCACTCTCAGCTCCCACTGGGAAATACTCTGATGTGGATAAATAATGTCCCCGAAAAGTTGCTTCTCAGCCAAAAGTTTGTCCTGTGCAGGGATCCCCTTCTCAGGAAATAATGGAGGAAGACTAGTGGATGTCTAGTGGGGATACAATAATACTGGTAACTGGAGCTTCTGATTAGAGGTCGGGGAAAGCCCGCGGCCATCTAAACCTACGGAAGCCTTTGGTAAGCAAGGACATTAATTTTCATTAATTCTTACTACTTAAGACGACCAAGGAAATCGAAGTCCGCAGTAGCCTGGCAGTAGATTTCTGCCCCTAAGTAGCCTGTCAGTAGATTTCTGCCTGAGCCTAAGTCCTTTCAAGGGCACGATGCCGGTTTGCAAAGAGAGGGAACAGAAGGGGCAGGGGCTTGTCCCACGCGGGCCGTTCCCGTCGCCCCGCCCGGGTTTCAGCGGCTGCCCCGCGGGAGGCGATGCGCGGGGCCGCACTGCCCCCCTCCGCCCGCCGCGCTGCCGGCTCCTGCCCGCACCGGCAGCCAAGTGCGGGCAGGAAAAGCAGCCTGCTCGTAGAGGAGCTAGCGCTGAGCTACGCAATGTGTGCTGGCCTCCAACGAGCTCGGCTTTCTGGGTCCCGCGTCCCTCCGCTGCCTTATCACAGATGTCTGTCTGTTGACGTTCGTCTCGCAGGAGGTACCGAACCGTCGCGGTGGATCCCAGTGACAGCCCTGAGGGTGCCGGCCAGGCTGCAAGCACTAATTACTGCAGTTAAGAGTGGTCAGGGCTCCGGAATGAAGTCACTTGCAGAGGAACTCTCAAACCCTTTTGAGTTTCCAAACCCAAGCTTAGTTTAAGGGAGGTCCTTTTAGTCCTGTTATTAAAACAACCTTGTTTCTTTTACCTGATCATAACAAAACGTCTGGCATTTTCCTCCTGCACGGAAAGCCTGGGATAGGGAGGAGAGAGGACAAAGCAAGCCCTGGAACAGCAAAGCTGATGGTGGCTAAAGTATGAGCACTATTTCATTTTTCATTGAGTTTGTCTCTTCGTTCCCTGCTCTCTCTTCCTCCCCACAGTATCTCTGCATTGATTTTTCACTCTGTCTGTTTATAAATGTTTATAAAGCATTTAGGGAGCCCAGGGAAGAAAAGGTCTCAAAGTACTTAGTGGAGGAAGAACTTAAGCACTGGGCTGCTATACTGTTGCTGACACTAGGCAGTATTTCATGCCATGCAGAGCCAAGCTCCCAGGGCACGATGCTGCTTGAAGATGATTAAAGGAACCAGAATCTTAGTGCTGCCCAATTGCAGCCACTGCAGTGCAGCCAGCATTGCAGAGAATGGGAAGACTTGAAACAGCGTTGGCATTTACAACTTGGGCAAAACCAACACACCAGTAGATGATAAAGGAAACAAGGACACATCATTCCACTTTTACTGTTTGCTTTGGGCAGTGAACTTAATTTCACATGATATACTGAATGACCAAGGCATCCAATTTGGCAACTGCATGGCACCCGTGTCCTTAATGAGGACAGAAAAATGCTTCTGCAAAGGTGCAAATCACCTCTGCCTGTAATGTAGGAGGCTAGATGCCACTGGTGTGTTTTGGACCTTAGCCAATGTAATGTTTCATGAGGGGTTGGTGTGGGGAAGGTGGGAAGCTAAAATAAAGTCTACAGCAATTTCCTTCTGTTGCTGCATGTTGGATGCTCTTTATTTATTTATTTATTTTAATATTGAGGGTTTAATTTTAGCAAAGCACTGTTTGTCTAACTTTGGCTGATCCCTCTGCTTGAAAGTTATGAAGTTCCAGTCTTCAGAGCACTGTGTTTTATTGGAGGCTTGGATGCTGAAGGTGCCCAGATAATTACACAGCTCCAGCTGGGGGATGAGTAAGAAGCCACAACTTTTGAACCACAGTAGATGATTGTATGTTGTGGATCTGTTTATAATCATTCCACGGGGGGAAGTCAGCAGGGTTAGTATCTTCTATAAAGCAGTTTTCCAAAGGAAGCTCTACTTGTGCTGAAGTTGAAATGTTTTTCAGGAAGGTGTCTATTTCAAAGATGTCTTGGCAGAAAAGTTTGGAAAGGAATATTTGTTTTGACTCTCTTGTTTTGATTGAGCTGTTTTTTCAATGTCTTAGTAAAGTGTTTGCTTGTTTATAAACAGAAGCATTTTGGATTTTCTGTTCTGCAGAATGACTTGAGGTTTTGAGTTATTGTTATAATTCAGAGTAGCATCAACCTTTGAAGTGTCAGAATACACTGTAGATTTAGAATTCAGCTAGCACCAGGTAGGATACATCTTCTTGTGTGAGCTCCAATTGTAATTCCTACCACTCTCACCTCTGTGGTCTTTAGCTTGGCCTTCAGTTGTGAGAATATGTTTGCTAGCATGCCTATAGAAAAGGTCTTCTGATCTGGGAACTGCATGGGTTTAGTTATTTATGCAACTGAGTGTTTTGCTTGCAAAAGAACAGGTATTATCAAATGCACCACTGAAGGAGTTTTGTTAGGCTAGTGCTAGGATGAGCTTTTAAAATGTGCCTGATACTGAATGGCTTGGTTTGGCTCTTAATAAAAAAGATGAAAGACATCTCAGACCTCTGTAGGGCTGTGAGAGTTGGAAATGCTATTGGAGGAGGGAATTATCAGATCTCCAGAGCATGAAGAACTCCATCCAAGATGGAGCAGTAGAGGTAGGTTATCGTGTACCTAGGCCAAAAGTTTGTGTTTTAAATGGATGAGGTTGGCTCTTTTCCACACAAATATGTCAGAAGAGACATCTGCATGGGCTAAACCTAGTGGGAGTTACATTCAATTCAGGATGTTTTCCTGGACTGCCTTGCCATTTTCTTATAGCAGCTAGCACTGTCACTGTGGAGCAGTCCCTCTTTCGTGCATACCTTACAATGACAGGAATTACAAGTGTCAGTATTCCAGCAGGTGGGACTGGGGAAGCCATGCTGGCAGGAGGCAGAGAGGGGCTGCTGTCCCAGGCCACCGGTGTGAGGCAGCCAGGTCTCCCCTTGGGCTGCTTTCTGTGCTGCTGGTCCCGAAGGACAGGATACAGTCTGAGATCCCAGGTGTTCCTTAGACTTTCATATCTTTGCTGTGCTTTGATAAACCAATAAAACTCAGAATTATTTTGATTTAGACAATCCAAAACTTGAAAACAACTAGACTTACACAGTCAATAAAACAAACCTGTCTCTTCAGCACTGCATTGACAAGACTCTGAAGAAAGACACACAGAGAACCTCTCCACTAATATTAAACTGATTTGGCCATTTTTATTCTATAAAGGAGGCTGGTTATGAGATTTAAAAAGACTCATATATCATGCTGCCTCATTAATTTTCCATTTGGGCTCAGCTGTCGGAGGATACCATATTAAACTGCTGCCTGGAGTAGTCTTCGGTGGCAGAGAAATGATGTTTGATACCCTTTGCATTTCACACAGTCCATATAAAAGGTCTCCTTGATTTGCCATCCCTATTATTTTCTGTCAGAGAACCCTACATGGCCTCTCCAAAATAATATCACCTCTCCAAAACCCTGAAGGTCTATTTGTGGTTTCCATGGTGACAAAATGACCCATAATATTCTTTGACTACTTCAGTAAATGAAGGACATAACCAGGCCTTTGAAGAATAATAGTTGGGATTTTTTTTTTTTTTTTCCCCCTTTTTCTTAAGAAAAGACTTGTGAGCTGAAAAAGGGGGGGAATGAAAAAGATATTAAGGGAAGAGATTTAGCTTGTAACTCAAAGGGCTTTGTGTCAGCAAGTATAGCAGACAGCACTTGTTGAAAAATAGACCTTGAGCCATCTGGTACCAAAACAGAAGTGGGATATAGCCCTTGTGATGACTGAGATGAAGGAGCTTTTTTTGTAACTCATTTTTACAATAGCTGTGCTGCTTAATTCTGAATTCAGTGACACGCAGGGGCAGGCGCTGCAGGTGCAAGTGTGGTTAAAACATTTTCTTCCAGGAACCATCAGAACCCTGCTCTGTGTTGTGTAGGAGGGAGGATGGGATTTTCCAGCAGAGCTGGCCTGGGGGAGAAGTGGGTGGGAAGGAAGCAGCGAGGCTTTTCTCAGGGTATTTCTCAGACTTTGTGGAAAAGCCACATTTCCAGTTGTAGCACTGTTAATGATCTGCCCTCACCGCAGAGCCTGGGCCCTGTGCACTGCGGGAAGGTGCTGAGCAGGCTGCGCTGCTCTCTGGAGCCTTGGCTTGCTTATCTGCTGTTTCCTCCCACCACCGTGGGACTGTCCAGGCTATTTTGCCTGCAACCTCACTTGGGTAGAAAGCATCACTTACTGTGTGATGAACCCACGTCTCTTGGCTGCTTTGCATAAAACAATAAGAGATTTGTAAACTGCTCGGTCTTGTGAGAACTACTACCCCAGGAGCATTCACAGCATGCTCTGGAAACAGGTTTTTAAACAAAATCATATCTTCCAGGTGAAGAAACTGAGACAGAAGGCAGCTAACTGAGCTCAGTGGAGCACTGTGGCTACACTGGGGAGGAGAATGCAGGACTGCTTGTTCTGTACCCAGGATACTTTGGGATAATGCTTTTTTCTTAGAGGAACTGTAATTCAGTTTTCTTTAACACATGTTCCCAGCCTGTCCACTGATGCCATCCATGATGGTAAGCTGCTGGTCTTGTCATGCATTGGATGAGAACTGGGTAGCCCATAGGTCAGAAATATAGGAAAAGGATGATTAAAATGTCTTGGACTAATAAATGTGAGATGCCTGGATTGCAGGAGCAGATGCTTCCAGGTGGTTCATGTTAGACAGGGTAGATAAAATCCAAATATCTGAATTATCCAAGCATTGAGGGGCCTGCACTGCAGAGCAGGAAAACTCCAAATGTTCCCAGGAGCCTGTCAGTAATTCCTGCTTCTGGAGTTAGAGAGCTTTTCTTCTGGTGTTTCTGGCCTTTTGGGTGTTTTCTATTACTTTGCTTCCCAGTCGTGGAAGAAACAGAGAAGTACAAAGATGACTAAAACTTTCAATTTAATTCCAGTGTCCTATCTCTTTGCAGATGTCCCTGAAATGTCTTTAACAGCTCTTCCCCCAAGTATGCCAGTACTTGAAGAGGGGACCAAAGTCTGGTGCAGTTTGTTACTATTTTCCCCACATTTTGGTGTTTTGCTAGCTTGGGTGGTTTTGTTCGTTTGTTTTCCTGAAAATAAACTAACAACATTAAACCAAACAAAACGCTTGCATGACTGGCTGCTTGATTAATAAAGGGCTGTAACTGAGGTAACTTAAATAACATAAACAGAAATGGGGGTGAGATTAAGCAAAAAACCAGTTTAAAACCACCTTTACTACCAGCCTTGACAATTTGAAGCAAAATCTTGCTTGATTCCTCTGTTCCTTGCATGTGCATGCCTTTGGCAAAGGATGATTAAAGTCTCTGCTGCTTCCCCTCTAATGTGAACAAAGCCCTTTAGAGCCCTATTCTAGTTTCCTCTTAGCATCGTATTTGGCTTCCTTTGGGACTAACCTCTTACTGCCCACAGCCCACCTTCATCCTGTTTGAGGGCCTGCAGAGAGTTACTAAGTTAAACATCATAAATCCCACTATAAATGATTACACAGAGCTTTTCACTAACAATCTTCTGTGGGGATATCAAGCTTGATAGAAGCATAAATCATTTAAAGAACATCTGCCTAATGAGGGGTAAGCTGGAACTGCTTCCCTGAGCCTGAGTGTATCAAGGGGAAAAAAAAAAGGTAAGCATTTGGACTGGTTTAGCTATTACCTGCTGAATGCAAGTGGGTGACTTCTGTTGTTACAGCTATGTCTTGCTGGACATGGGAGACTTGCCCACGTTCCTTGACAATTTCTTTGCCTGCAGGCCATGGCACCAAGAATGAGGGAAGCTCAGAAGAGAAGCCAAGATTTAGGAGGTGGGTAGAGAATGCACCTGGACTTCCCTTACCAACCTCTTGCTTGAAACATCACTGCAGGACACACAGCATCTGCTTATGGGAATACAGAAGGTGTTGAATGCAATACTTGTAGTCAGTACAATCATTGCATTTGTCAGGGAAAGAACGAGGTGAATTTGAAGGAGTGTGTCTAATAAACTTAAGAATCCAAATGTGACTACTAGATAAGGAAACTGCTGATAAATGCCAAGGGTGAGTTTGGAAAAGATTCTGATCTGTTTCTTAGGTCCCCTCAAATCTGAATCAGGGTTATCAAGTCTGTTTACAGACTATCCAGCAGCCAGAAAACAAACTCAGCACTTGAAAAGCCCTTTCTGTCCTTTCATTAGGAAGAGTTTGAGGTTCCCATTGTCGATCACTGTTAAGCTAACCTGTGACTTTGACCATCTGAAATATACCTGTCAGACTGATGATGGAAGGATTAGTGGGTGAGGAGTAGGAAATAGAAGCTTTTCTATTTAAAATCACCGGATCATCAGGAAAGAAAGAAATAAGCAGCAGTGACTTTGCAATGCAACTGAATCACTCTGGCAGTGCACCTTCGACTGCTGGATGCTCACAGCAAGTCTCCATATTGTGTTTTGAAGCTGCTACTCCCTGATGGTAGATTTAACAGAGATGACAAGCAATAGGAATAGGATAATTTGTAAACTGACATTCTTGTCACACAGAACTGGCCGTGAGATTTCAGGAAACTTGTTGCCTCCCTGCGTAAATAATCTCGCTGAGTGTGTGAGTTGTCTCTCACCTTATGGTGGGGTCATTGTCGCATGTTACTTCTCCCTCTGACCCGTGGAGTTAGTGCCTTGGATCTTACTACTGTGATTAGAACTGAGACAGGGAGGTCAAGAATAGTTCAATCTTTTCCTTGTGCTGTTGAGGATGAAGTCAATAGGAAGTAAATATTATTGACTGCTGTTTTCATTCAAAAATCAAGATTCATTGAGGTGAATCTGAGGTCAATAGAAGCTCTCAAGAGGGAGTAGACCAATAAATCATGACATTGAATAGAACAATATTTGTAATGCAGCTAATTTTGGATATTGAGCATTACTTGATCTGGTTGGCTTTGTGTTTTGTTTTGGTTTGGTTTTTTGAATGTCCTGTTAACCAGACTGGTAGGTTGTACCATTTAAAAAGACTTTTAGTCTAACTCTAGTTATGCACTTTTAATTTCTGTGGATTGAATTTCACCCACGTGTAAAGAAACTGTAGAGTAATTTAAGTTGGATGGGGTCTTCGGATTTTACCTGGTCCAACCTCTGCAAACAGCAGTCCTTTCCCAAGAAGCTTTCTCATCTCTCTTTAGGCCTTGAGTCTAAAAATCAACCAAGACAACATGTGTGAATAAAGTATAAGAATGACCTTTCATTTGTCATTACTTTTTAGATTTGGAGATAGAATGATCATGTGCAAATAAAATGATGATGAAGCTAGGTAACTGGTATTTTTGAAGGAAATAAGTGAAGTTTAGTATGTGTATTTGTCCTGTGCCTAGGGCAGTTAATGTCTACTGCTTGGATTGTGTGGGACTGTGGAGTACCTCATTTAGGGTCATAAAATCTATGAGGAAATGTTACCCAGTATGTTAACAGAGTGATGGGCTGTCCAGCTTCCTGCTGGAAGGTCTGGATGATCCAGCTTGGATACTAAAAGCAGTGCAGCTAACTTGCACAGAGTTCAGGTAGGGCTAATTAATCTCGGTTGGTATATTTGCCTGGGTGGAGCTCTTTCTTTACTGGGTGTAATGGAGTTCTCTTTATGGCCTTCCTTTGTGCCATGTAAGCATATGCAAGTAGGACATGTGTAAAGGTGGTAAGAGGGTGTATTTTGGGGAAGGGGATCACAAGCAGAGATGGAGGGCAAGCCCTTAAAGTATGAATGTTTTATACATTTTTTTTTTTTTTAATTTAACTGAATAAGGTAATGTGAAGTAGATTTTTGAAGTAAATTTTTAGTGAGATTGCTATGTTTTTGACAGTTGTCTCTTTTCCTGCATGTTGGTACATGGCCTTGATCAATGCGGCCATGTTCTGTGGTTGAGACCTGTGTACCGTCTCTCAGTCCAAAACAGGGTAATTTGATTAGATTGTCAGCTGCTCTAATAGCTGTTGCTCCACTTCAAGTCAGTGGAGCTACGCCAAATTATACCAGCTGAGAATGTGACTGTCATTTTTACTGAGTCACATTTCTAACCCTTGCTATACTCTTAAATTCCTGAGCTGGAGCCAGCCCTTGCGATAGCTGCAGGGTAGGATTTTCAGAAGCATCCAGCCTTGGCCTAACTCTGCTCCCTCGGCAGTCAAGGGATGTTTGTTGTGTCACTGCATCCAGAGTCAGATGGGTTGGATTCAATTAGGCTTCTGCTGTAATGCTGAGGGTCTAGTTCTCCACTGAAGCATATCAGCTTCAGTCCACTGAAATCAGCAGATGCCTTGAGTCTGCTTGTCGTTGTATTAATAAAAGAAGGTTGCAGTATGGTAGTAAAAGCTGCTGTCTTTACCATAACAGTGCATTTCCTTCCTTGCCTGGAAATGTTGTGCTCTGGGATGGCTCTTGGGAAGTAGGGCAGTGGTGAAGGAGTAAAGCATTGCCTTCTGACTGCTTTCCCAATGACCTGGCGAGTGTCAGCGTGGCCTTGCCATGTCACTTCGGAGCTAATGGGCATGCTTAGGTTGATCTGTGTGCGTGTGGCAGCAATTTGGCCCTTTGCTTGCTTTTAAAGTAGCGTTTCAACCCCCGTGCAGATGGCCAACTACCCACTGTTGTGTTGTGTTTGTGCAACACTGTGTGTGGCTCAGAGAGCTGCTCTCTCAAACCAGGTATTGTGATTCTAGGAATGCAGTTACTGGTTCAGTTTCTTTTTGCTTCTTTTTTTGGCTAGGGGATATTTAGGTTTTGGATGTGTTACTGCCAGTTACCCAAAGCAGGAAGGCAGAAGAAGAGATGGCCTTCTGCTTGGCTTTCACTAAGGCATTTGCTGCAGGATTGCCAAGTCAAGCAGGGCTTTCAGAGGAGGAAATAATTATCTGCACACTTCTTCCTCAAATCTGCCTCCTACTCTAACATTAGAGAGCATCTAAAAGTAGCTGCCAGAGCAGCTGCAGTGCCAAGTACAGCATCCCCCAGTGGGGTCTTCCTCCCAGAGCAAGCCTGAGCCCATGTTGGGAATTAAGGCCAGAGATAAGGTGCTTGTGTTGACTGACTTGCCACTAATCTTCCAGCTGGCTAAATAGAAATGACTCATTCTCCAGCATAACCCTTGTCTTCCCTCCTACCTAAAGCATTACGTGGCTTTTACCTTTTCCCCCACCATCTGGTGCTTGGAGAGATGGAGGTGCCAATGCAGCTTTGCCTTTGGCTCTGCGCCGTGAGATTTGTGTCTGAAAGAGGGTGGCAACTCGCCAGCCCCTGTCATGCCTCTTGCAGTGTGAAATCAGAGTGGGTAAATTCCAACTACTTCAGTGGAAAATGGGAGCAGTTCCTTTGCAACCAGAGAGGGCTGCTGGTGCCTGAAAGCAGCATCAGGCTCCAAATAGTTAGAAAACTTAGCATGTGGCTATGTATAACACACTCTTGTTCCTCTGATGCATGGGAATTTGTGCGTGTAACTGGGAATCCCATCACTCTTAGTTGTGAATAAACCCTGAACTGCTCTGCTTCACAAGCTGACGCCATAATATTTAGCAGGTCTAGGTTTGTGCTAATTAAAATTTTGTGAATTCCAAAATTTCATATTTGTTTCATTACTATTTCCCAGAGCTTCAGATTAGGGAGTAATACTTGATGAAGGCTTTGAAACTGCCAAAGATTTACCCTGGGTTTTATGTTGTGTAATTCTGTTATGAACTGGAGCAATATGAGAAGACAGGTTAAGCCCTGAGATGAGGAATACATTAAAGATGCTTTTTCTCTCCTATAATTGCCAAGCCTCCTGACCTGGGGTTGGATCTTGGAGTGAGTCAAATCTAGGGCATGGTTTTAGCAAGCCTTTGCTTGAAGTGCTGTGTTCCTCTCTCCAGTAGTTCGGTCCATTTTATAGCATACAGCATGACCAGCCTCATTCTGCTACTGTTTGAATCCATGAGACATCTGCTGTGGGACAAGACTATTTGGTTTTGGGCCCTGCTCTGAATCAAGCAGGGTTCAGCAGATTGGGAATAGGGCCAGGACTCTCCTGGAAAGAGGTAACTGAAGAGGATATGACCAAGGGCTGTAAAATCCTGAATGAAACAGGAAAACTGAATAGGGAACAGCCACGTGCTTTCTCTCCAGGATGTGACTTAAGGGGCATCAAATGGAACTATCAGATGGCAGATCCAAATCAAACAGGACAGCCTTCCTCACATGGTGCACTGCCAAGCTGGGGCCTGCCTTGCCACAAGGTGTTTTGGATGTTGAATTTTTATGTGGCTCAAAAGCGATTGATGAAGTCAAGGAAGAAACGTTCGTTAAGGGTTATTAAATATAAAAGCTTTCATCAGCTGCGGCCACAGTGTGGGCTCCTTGCACAGGCACATGTTAACAAGTTCCAGCTAAAGGGTCTTTGGGGACTGCACTGATCATCTTGGCTAACTTGATCAGGTGTCTGTTAGACTGCTGAGAAATGTTCCCGGTGCTAACCTATATACTGTGTGAGTGACCCACCATGTCTGCTCCCTTTGCTGCCTGCATAAAGGTCAAAGATAATGGTTAAAAATAAATAATTAACCCAAGAAAACCCTACTTCTTCCCTCTCAGGTCATTCAGTCTTGAAATAAATCATCTTTCTATTTCTGAAGGCACAGATGACTTAAGCCAAATTGCATTTGGAGCCGTTATCCTCACATTTATTTATGCTGTCGTGTCTTGTGCTAACACTTTGTGAAATATTTATTTGCTTCTGGTCTCCTGCAGCTTAGCTCTGGATTCATGAGGCCCTCATATTATGTCTCAATTCTGTACAGCTGCATTATGTCAGGGAAGGAGAAAATGAAGACTCCAATCTGTGTTTTACATTATAACAATATACTGCACATCACCGCAGGTAACACCATTCAGCAGGTGGACATTTTATTTGCATGTGTCAGGCAAGCGGGTTATGTTAGAGCAACAAAATATACGTGTGGTTACAAAAACTTATTGTCTGATGGGAAGTTCTCCTGAATTTGCTTCTCAAGCTTGCCCTTGTGCTTGCTTTACAGGTCTCAGGTAACTTGCATGAATGAGTTTGAGGGGAGATGAGTGTATCTTAAAAGACACCAACACACCATTTAGTGGTTCAAGGGATGCATTAATTACAAATTTCAGATTCTCTCTGTCAGAAATGCTGTAAATACCTTTATCTTCTGTTCAGGGCTGAAAATGTGTGGCCGGAGTCAACCCAGTGAGCATCTGAAACGCCTTCCCCAGGCGCACTGCCAGCTTCCCTTACCTCAGTCTGCAGGGGAAATGAGCTGTGGCAGTGCTCTGTATCTCCTCTGCTGCTTGTGAGAGAAGGAGGAGGAAATCTCAGCGATGGGTTTCCCTCCTCTTCCCTCCCTTTATCAGAAACACTAGTGCAAGTGTCTGAATCTCCACAAGATAACTGCGTTTGCTGTGTTGAGATCACGGTATAGGCTGATTTAAGATATTGAAGTGTGGCTCTGACAGCAGAATTTTGCTAGAGAGAAACTGTTCTCTTGTTTCCCACTCCTGGCTAAAATCCCCACTATCAGTGGCTGGCTGTCATTTGAGTTGAATTGCTGTTCAGTGAATTCTCAGTCTAGGTATGGACTGACAAATTTACCTAGTCTGAGAACCAGTGACAGGACTGGCCCCCTCACCGGCGCAGAGCTGCCCAAGGTTTAGCCAGTACTGACTGTAAACTGTCTGCATCTTTAGAAACAGTGTTTAAAAAATGGCTGGGTTGTGGCACATGTTGTACCATGTAGGAGATTTTACTGCTGTAGAGTTGAGCTTGGTACTCTGATGGCATCACTAGAAAACCTTTCAGAGTCTAAATCTGGTTTTAGATAAATATATTTTTATATATACCCATGTATGTGGGAAAAAGAGCTGCTAAGCTGCGGTTGCCACTTCTTGCTGAAGAAGCTCCTTCTGGTGTTAGCTTTAAGTGACATTTACTGTGTAAATGACACCGACATTCAAGATGAGATGTTGGCTTTTGCAGAAGCTTGTGAATTCTCTCTGGGGTCTTCCAGGAGAAGAGCCTGCAGCAAAGAGCTGATGCTTTTGCAACAGGTGCCGCTTTGGCCTTCCAAGGCGTGTGCTGCTCGGGGAGGATAGAGAGCAAGCAGGGCCTCGTTCTCACTTCAGTGCTTTTTGCTCCCTTTCATGTCTCTAGGAAGGAAAGCTGGGGACACATCGATTAATCTATTGTCGTGTTTCCGCAACCCACAACAGTGAACGCCGCTCAGCTGTGTGGCCAAGGATGAAGGATGTGCTGGCCCTATTTTCTGAAAGCTCAAGGTGGAGCAGAGGTTGATGGGTTGTGGTTAAAGGATTGATCATTTGAAGGATAGGATAAGGAAACAGCACTACCAAAAATTGCTGTGTGGTGGTTGCAAACTAATCCTCTAAAGGATCAGAAATTTATATTAAGAGATGTGTAGCTTTGCTAGAAGAAATGGGGATGGATTGATTGACTGATTTTTTTAACCAAAGGACCAGCTTTAAAAGCTGTGAGCAGAGCTTTTCAAAGGACAAGTGGGAGTTAGTTGCCCGATTCACATTGACTTTCAAGGAGATCTGGCTGTTGAGCTGCTCTTCATGCCTTTCAGAAATCTCCCCTTAGTCTACATAATCTCTCTGTAACCCTTTTTTAATTAGCTTGTCTTTCTGGAAGAAGAGACCAAAAAGTCATGTTCAAAGATTATTGCTCTATCTAGCAGCTGCTAGAATAGACCAGTTAATGCTTCAAAATCTTACTTTGGGTCGCAGCAGCATGTCTG
This sequence comes from Megaceryle maxima, assembly GCA_024605025.1. NCBI lineage: Eukaryota > Metazoa > Chordata > Aves > Coraciiformes > Cerylidae > Megaceryle > Megaceryle maxima. The sequence continues at coordinate 45,742 of JANHGN010012019.1, forward strand.
GTCTGCTTCCCCTGTCTAATTTGGCCAAGGGATGTAAACTGCCCCCGAACTATTGTCCAAACCCATTTCTAGCCAGTGATGCTCTGTGCTGTGGCACCAGCTTGTCATTTTTCCAGATAACCTGGCTTTGACTCTCTTGGCAGAGCAAAATAGTTGAAAGGGAGAGAAATGAGAGACCAGGGCTGCTACAGAAAATGATTGCCAAGAGCATGTGTATGCCAAGCAGGAGATAATGGTGCTACCTTTCCCATCCCAGGCATCCCATCTGCAGTTTGTGCCACAGCTATGCTCCTGCTGTTTGGGATCAAGAGAAAAATGTCCATCCTGCAGGCAGTATTTGAAGATACAGCCTAAGGTTGCATAGAGAAAATCAGGCTTCTTAAGGGCAAGTTAGGCTTCTCCAATGAATTCAGGGTGTAGATGAGGAGATTTTTTGAAGCTACTCAAACTGGTTTTTTGCATCTATAACAATAAATTCAACTCAGAATTGGTATAATGAAGTTTAAACATCAAAGGTAGGAGCCTGGTGGATTTGGACCCTTAGGGGAAAATTTGTAGTATTGTTATGAGGAGACAATTCCCTAAAGCAGTTGGTTTTTCATTTGAGCTGCTTTAGAGCTAAGATAAGTATGTATGGGATAGCCTTCTGGCTTTTCTCTCGCACTGTTGAGCTTTGCAGCGCTGTGCAAAATATTGCACAAAAGTCATTCCAGCTTTCAAAGAGGCACCATAATTCTTTAATGCTTCATGTTAGGTTTTGTCTACTACAGGTTTAGGATCCGGTTCCTTAGTTGGTAATGTGGTTGCCAGCAAAGACAGTATGGTCAATCTATGTAAGATCAAATCCTACAGTGCCTCACCCTTCAAGCAAGGGTCTCTAGGAGTTGCATTGGACTTTTGTCACTATCTGTAGCAGCTCTGCTCCTGGGGAGCTGGGTCAGCCTCGCCCCCAACATGTTTGGGAAACATTTTAATACGCTTAAATGGAAGGCACAGTGCAGCCGTAAGGTAAGTCACAGGGGAAAAAAAAAAGAAAAAAAGTTACTTTTTAGTTCTTCTAGTATAAAATCAGCGAGGAGGAGGCTGAGCACTGTCAGTAACCACCCTAAAGGAGACCCTTCAGGTTGAACTGGCTACTGTCAGGCTACTCTGAGGGGGAAAATAAACTCTCCTATATCCTTGCTCTCAGCAAGTTCTTTAAAACATCACCACATCCTAAGCACATGAGCTAGAAAAACAGCTGCCTTTTCTACTCCTTCTCTGCCTGATGAGGTTAATAATAACTTTGAATGCATATGTACAGCATTAGCTTTCATAGTAACATGCATAATTCAAATCCCCCAAAGAACAGTAGAGCTTTGAGGAAGCAAACTTCCTTAATGTACTGGGCAAGGATCCAGCTTTTACCAGCTGTTGAGGGTTGATGTACAATTTTTGGTTAAGTGAATAATTTATCATGGATATTATCTGTAGTGTATCACATCCCGACAGTTTGTAGGCCTGTACATATGGCTCTCGAGATGCCACAACACTGCCATATGCTTCATGGCCCATTACCACTTCAAACTCCCTTAAGATGTTTTCCCCTATGTTAAGCATGTTAGAAGTACAGTGGGACCACTGGCTCAGTGCAAATGCTGGCTGGATTCCCCCACCCCAGCCCCCACATTTGAAACAAAAAAACAAAACAAACAAAAAAAAAAAAAAAAAAAAAAAAAAAAAAAAAGAAAGGAGGGGGAAGAAAACAATAAACCAAAATTTATTTTATCCACAATAAATTTCCCATTCTACTTCCATAGCATACATTTAGATTACTCGGTATTGAGGCTGTCCTCACTTGGCATTACTAGCAAGCAGTGAAATCCAAACATCAGAGAGAAAATATGTATATGAAGTGATGAGCAAATACCAAATTTATTGTTATATTGATTTGGGGAGGGAAGGGTGTGGAGAGTAGGGAAGAGAAGAATTACTTGTCTTTTCAATGGAGATAACTTCTAGTACAACCTCTAGATTCTCAGCATAAAATGACGTACCCTGATCAGGGCAAAAACGAGATGACACATGCTGCTAATATTAAAAATGAAAACAAACATCAGATTGGATGTGCTTTGAATACTATGTTGGGGGAGATGGGGGAACAACCTTATTTTTAAGCTATACAAAATGTAAAATATATGACTGGTTTTGGATGACAGTCGTCAACAACAAATCCAAGCTTAACTAAGAAAACTCTTCAAATTCAACTTGATTAAAGCTCTGCAACAACTTGGGAGAATGCTAGTGTCAGAGTAAATTAGTGGAATTTCTCAGGCCTCTGCCATACTACAGTGAAAACAATCATGCACATTAAGTACCTGTCTGTGGACGCACATGTGAAAACAAAAAAGGAATTGTGGTGGTGATGGGAAAACATGAAAGATCTCTCTTCCAGAAAACAAAAATCTATCAGTACCACAAAACCAGTTCAGAGCAGATGACCAGATTTCTCTCAAGAAACTATTATAGCACGTTCCAGGACAACATACATTCCAATGCACCAAAAAAACCACCCTATATATTTTGTTTGGCAGAATGAATTAGCAAAGAGGGCACATGCCTCTGACTTCAGAGATCACCTTCCATTCAGAGCTTAAACAATTCCCAGATAAGCTTCTCCAAGTTAAATTAAAAAAAACACCCGTGCAATCTATTCTAATGGGGCAACATTAGGTATATACTACATTTTAGAGCCAGCCGTGTCCCCCCTACACAAATGTAAACATCCCACTGATGGGATGTGGAAAAATCTCAAAAGATGAACAGGAAGGTGCTTCAGAGTGTGATAAAAGCAGCTTCCAGAAGAACGTCTGCATATACCCAGTTAGGAACACATATGTTACAGTACCTGCCTACAACAAAGAATGTGACTACGTGCAACTTGTTTCCCAAGTAGCACACAAACATGTAGGAAGAAGCGTCACCAATTTATCTCCTTCCCCTAACAGAGGGGCGTGTGGTGACACCAGCAGGTGCCAGGTTATCAGAGACAATGGTACTGAACTGAGGTTAAACTCTGCCTTAAAGCCCTGTCCTGCCTCGCAGGACCCAAGTCTGCGAACGTCTGTTGCACGTTTCAAGCGGAGCCTACGGGCCTGGCCCTGACACCATCCTCCCCTCCTCTGCCCCGCCCGTCCCCTCCCCACATCACCACGCTGCGGCGGGCGTTGCTGGCCGGGACACGGCCGCGCTGCCTCCGCCCGACCGGGGAAGGCTGACCGGGACGCGGCCGCGCTGCCTCCGCCCGACCGGGGAAGGCTGACCGGGACGCGGCCGCGCTGCCTCTGCCCGACCGGGGAAGGCTGACCGGGACGCGGCCGCGCTGTCCCCATCCGGGCCAGAGCCCCGAGGGAAACAGAAGGCGGCAGGAGGTCCTGGCTCTGGCAAGAGCAGACCGATCCGGAACCGCCGCCTAACCGGACTCTCGTAGCGACGCCAGGCGCCGGGACCCTGCGCAGCTCCCATGAGCTGCGGGAGGCCCGGCCTCCGGCAAACCGACAGGGGCCGGGCCGCACCACAGCAGCGCAGAGTACACCGCAAGCCCCGGCCCCCCATCACTCACATCTTCAGCTGCACGTTAATGTCCAAGTCGCAGCTGTAAACGTAATAAAGCTTCTCAGTTTCGCCCATGACTGCCGCTGGTCCCTGCCCGCCGCCTCAGCGGCGCTCAAGACTTCCACCACCACAGCCCGCAGGCATGAGCGCCGGGTCGGCCCGCCAGTGCGCAATAAGCATGCGCCGCCGCCACCATCTTGCTTAAGGGAGGGCGTAGCCGGGACACCGCCGCTTCACTCTGTAATGGCCCCTCTAGCAAGATGGTCGCCGGCCTGAGTAAGCCGAGTGGGCGGCCCCAAGATGGTTGCGCCCATGTCTGCCTCTTACCACCATGTCTGCCGCCGCTGGTACGGCACGCAAGATGGCCGCTTCCGGGAGAGGGGCGGGAAGATGGCCGCTAGGTGGGAGGTGGCTGCTTGTCCCACGTGAAGGCAGAGGAGGCAGGGCTATGCCGTCACTGCCTCGAGAGATGTGCTTGAAGGGTTTCAACGTTGTCACTCTTGCTCTGTTTTCTGTCAGGAAGCCTAGCAGCACCCGTATTTCAACAACGACTCTCTCCTCAGGCTGGCGCTGCGCTGCAGCCACATTCTTTGTCTCTGAAACCCTTCTGATGTCTAAAGAACAAGGATTAAAGTTTATCAGGAATTTTCAGTTGGAACATAGTTGAGGCATCACGGAAAGTGACATTACCTTGAATAGCACGTGAAGCAAAGCAATGTGTCATGTGGTTTTGCCATTGCTGACTTAGACATAAGGTAACACAGAAGCATTCCATCATAGAATACCAGGTGGGGAGAGACCTCAAGGATCACCTGGCCCAACCCATATATAACTTCCAGACCAAATTTGAGCCAAGAGTGGACTCTAAAGTAACCTTAGGTAATTATAATGCTAAAATACACACCCATAAGATAATAATGCATATGCTAATTAGAGAACCTCCCTAAAATGTTTAATCATTAAATAGCATACTTAGAGATGTTGTAGGATGGGTAGGGAAATATGACTAACCAGTCAAATGTCTTGTGCTATTATAGATACTGTGTGACTTGCAATGACAGGTGGGCTGGCTGTTGTTAGATGCCTGTCACCTTATTCTGCAAAATAGAAATAATTGACCTCCACTCAGTGTGTGGATTGTCTTTTTGCACACCAGATGAAGAACCCTTGTTAGGGGCAACAGTTCTGTGCCCTGGAAGGCAGGTGCTTTTTTTTTTCAGGGCACACAGACTGTATGCTTTGTGTTTCTCCAGGGGCAGTCTCTGGTAATTTTAGAATTAATGATTCTTCCTTTATGTTACTGACACCTCTGAGTGAGGCCGAGCAGAAATGGCAATAGCTTTCTGCCACCATGCAATAAATGCTGAGCAGGACACAGGCATTTCAGGTGGATCGCTGAATTTATCATGGGGATTTTATCACGAGTATTGCTATGCTTACTTTGAGAGTATTTTTTGTTTATTATGTTTTTCCTGAAGCCCCATCTGTCAGCAGCAAGAGAAAAATATAAGTAAATAAGTAAAATATAAGTACAGAATGACTTTACATCTGACACAGGCATCCAAAAATCACCCACAACTTACATACTGTAAATCGTCTTGTGATTTTCAGCAACCTTTAGTGTTTTGAGGGTTAATAAGGGTTGTAGGCACTTTTAAGTGGTAAAAATATACACATCATTACTATCCTACACTTACTTTGTCTATGTAGTCAAAGCAGATGGGACTGACTAAAGAGAAAGTGCGTGCTTTATGATCCACTACAGCCACAGAACTTCTCAGCACTGCTGGACAAAACTCTAAAATCTACGTGGCCATAGCTCATTGTACCTGCAGCAGCACGAGTCCTTCAGGAAGCATCAAGACATAGGTGCTCTCTCCCAGCATGATCTCCTCATATTAAACAGAGATAATTGTCATTTGGAACCAGCACGTTCTCCCCAGTTTTCACATTTAATGACTGGAGTTGGAAGAACATATCCTCAACTAGTCCTCTTGTCTTGCAAGTCAGCAGCAATGGAGGAAGAGGCTGAAGCAGAAGAGGAAGGTTCTTTAAGGAAAGAAAGACTATTTCATCTCAATGCTACTTTTGTTCCTTCTCAGATGCTGTGACCAGGAAGCCTTTTTTTTTTTTTCTTTTTTTTTTTCTTTTTTTTTTCTTCAAAATAACTGGAAAATTAGAGAAGGCCATTACCCAGAACTATATCACTATAAATTGAAGCCTTTGCTTTCTATCATTGCTAAGCTGGCATGTGTCATGAGTGCTAAATGTAATTTCAACATAATTAAATCAACAAATTCTTTTGCACATATGATGATAAATAATAATAATAAGTGGTCTTTTATCCAGGTTTTTCTATCTTAATTTGTCACTTTTTGTTCACGTGTACAATTTCTACAGCTCTGGCAGCTGTCTCGTAATTTTTGATGACTTCTGTTTATTTGTTAGTTCGGTTCTAGCCCATTTTTTTACATAAAACCTCTGCTTTTCATATCAAAGATGAACAAACTTATTGCTCTTCTTGACTATGGAGAAAGAGTAAAACATAAAAGTGCAAAAAGTAAAAGACAAATCTCACCATTTTGCAGCTAAGCAATGAATATCTCCCTATGTACACACACCGCAAGTACCTTCAAATGTGTGTATGTTTGGGTATTATTTTGGGGAAAAAATTTTATCCTTTTTCAATTAATGGAATTAGTAGTATCAGTTAAATAATCTCACTATTTCTTTCAGCATTATAGAGACATTTTTAGGTCATTATTCAAGTTTTGTTCATTTATCATTAAAAAAAAAAAAAAAAGCTAGGGGAAAAAATTACAGAAGACCTCTAAAGTTGGCATTAAAAATAGGCTTTGAAATGGTATATTTCCCAGCCTTCTCAAATCCCAGTGTGTCTAAATAAGTAAATTAGGTCTGTAGGAGGCTAAAGTGGAGGAAAATATTTATGAAAGACATTATTTTACAGTCTTATTTTTTCTGTGCAGTCTGCTCTAGGTGACCCTGCTTTAGCAGAGGGTTGGATTAGATGATCTCCAGAGGTCCCTTCTGACCCCTACCATTCTGTGAAGTTCTGGAAATAAGCAAATTCCACCAAAAACGTCACCATATACTACTTCCTAAGTTCTCAAATACTGCCACAGAGGCATCTAGAAAGAGTGGTTTTCACCCTGAAGGATCCTGAAGTACTTCAGAAACAGTGATGAACATAGGATGCATGTCTTGGAATCATTGACTTGGCTGCTGACACAAATCTTGCCAGAGGTGACAGATGTCTAAGAGGTTGCAGTGTCTGTCCAACATGCCACACTGCTACAGCCTGAAGCTAGCACACTGAAGCTGATCAGGGCAACTTGGTAGGGAGCAGATGCAGGGGTAAATAGGAGTATTATACCATTTACTTTCTGCTGCCACTTCTGAGGATCCTTCAGGGCACTCGGTATTCTTAGCAACATCTACACTGCTAAATCCAGCCACCATAGTCTGTTGCTCTTGAATCAAGTAGTGCATGTGACTCACATTTACCCTATCTTGATTTGGCCCCTGCAGACTGGTTCATCTGTATCCCGGCTGCAATAATATTTGGTCCATCTCTTCTCTAAGCTTCAGTGACAATTCCTGTGGCCAAAAGACTCATTTCTGTGTGTTTTCTATCTCAAAGTGCCTGAAAGAGTAAGAGTTGTTTTGCAGCCTGCAGAGAGGTTTTTATAGCATGATACCTAGGGCATGGCATGAAGGCATGTTGTACTGTTTAAGTGTTTCTGGCCTACTGAAGTAGGACAGAATTATTCCAAGTGCTGGATGTCAAACAAGGCACATCTGTTCTCCTAGTGCCAATCTGCAGCACACCAGTAAGCAAAATCCTGGCAACTCTACTTGGGTTTCTTCTTCAAGGAGAAGTATATTCCTGAAGGGAGTCTAGCAATGAACTAGCATGCAGTCTGTACAGAAAACATCATATATGTTATAGCAGGAACAAGTTCTGGAAGTGAACTAGAGCGTCAAGATTTCTTATGCTCCAAGTATGTTGTGAAGCAAACTCTGACCTTCATCGTGCCGACAGAAAAAGGGCATCTGTCCCTTCTAGACTTGAGGTGAAACTGAGACAGACCTAAGTGACTAATAGTCCTTAATGGTCAGAAGCCTCCTCTGCTCAAGGCCCAGGACCTAATTTCAGGGAGTTCCATGTCCCAGCAATGCCGTAGTTGCTAGTCTCCTGCTCCACCACAGTTCTGCCTGGCCCAGCCATAAGCTCCGCTGAGCCAACTCCCACTCTTGGGCTAATGTCCCATCCACATAGAGGTGCCTGATGCCAAAGGGCTGGAGCTGCCCTGGCCACACCCCAGTTTGCCCTGCTCTGTCTGGGGCAGTGGGACAGGCCCTAGCTTTCTGCCACTGCACTGCCCAACACCACGTTCCTGATTATGTGATGTTTACTTGAGGGTTTGATCTTGGAACACCAATTTTGTGTGAACACATGTTAAGTGTCTACAAATTTTCTGAAGAAAGCTACAGAAAGAGAAATCTATTTTTTCTCATGAAATAACTGGCTAGCTACACCTAGATTTAGTTACTTACTGATATTGTGCCATTCTTGTCCTTGTAAAACCTATAGGAAGCATGAGATTGACACTCTTCATTGCTTTGCTCATGCATTAAAGTCTCCCCTATCCATCCCTTTTCTGTTTTTCCATCCGATAGCTTGTCAGGTCCAGGAAGCCTGATGAGGTGAAGCGTTGAGAAACAGTGGGAGCAATAGAGAGCTCTGCTGCTGACAATGATTCTCTTTAGAGGGAATGAAGTTATTTTTCTTATTTTGAAGCAAAAGTATCACTTGCAGTTCATACTCTATGGATAGCCACAGCAGAATGTGTAACCTTGCAATCCTACGAAGAAATATATGCCATCTACCAGAGGATGGCATTGCTACCTCATACATCACCTATTTCCTGCTAGTGGGACTATCATGATAAACACGAGGACTGATCAGATGTTCAGGCAGGCCCTACATTCTTGGCAAAGTCTTTCAGCAAAGTTGCTGAAAGTAGGTGTGTTGACAGAATTGCTTTGTTTCATCTTTTCTGAATGTGGACATCTGTCCCCTGGAAACCTGACTGAGACCACTAAAAACCATACATAACCCTTAGTACATCTGTCAGAAGTTAATGACTTTTAGTCACTAATGAACTGGAACAAAAATGATTTTGTAATCACCTTTTTCCCTCTAGTAATATTCCAAGAAAGACTTTACCTGCTGGATGTACAGCAGAGTTTCTGCAGTATGTATGCTACAATGGTGAGCAGGGTTTCAGAACCACAATGGAGAGGGAACTAACAAAGTGGTTACATTTCCTTTAAAAATGGTTAATAATGGGATTTTAGAAAAAAACACACCTTTCCTTTCTTCAAATGTGTATTTTCCATTAATTTATAAGTGCATTAAAACATCATTGATTCATGTGCTGTAGATACTGAATAATTTTAAGTATTCATGCAGAAAAAGTTACCTGTTAAAAAAAAAAAAAAAAACCACCATATTAATTTGGAGTCAAATTCAAACCCAGTAGTATCATTTGGGTACAAACCCAGATCATGCTCACAATTCTAGCCTTGAAACAAAGCTGTCCCTGCAAAATGCTGAGAAAACATTTGGACCTGGACTATATGGAGCAGGCAACAAATGTCCAAAGTCTAACAAGAGAGTGTTCGGCCAGCAGCATGTATCCCCATGGAGAGCTGAAGGTCTTACAATGGTGGCCCACTGCATTCTCACCGAGATTACACAAAAGCAAGTGTGAAACTCTACTTGAAAACTCAGAGCACCAATAACTTGGGTTTATGGGATGTTTCGTCTAACCAGGTTCACTCTCCAGCTGATTCTGTATTTTCCCATAACTCATGACTGTTGGATATGGATTAGGGTTCTCTGAGGAAGAGGTCATCCACCCGTCTGCATTTCTACTGTGCTCTGCTATTACAGGACTTAGATCCTAAATGCTACAGCGAGAAGTAGAGTATTTTCTAACTGCCGTGTGTGTGCCAGGCCTTTTCTCATTAAGTGACACTACTGCTGAACAAACTTGCCTAGTTCTTGTTTCCCCAGCTTTCTGTCCAAGAACAGCATCATTCTTTGTGTTCAAAGAAATTCAGGACTTCAAGGCATCTCCTCTCACATTCCATCCTGTCTTTTACTATTACCAACACCAACTCTTTCAATCTGTCTCAGTGAATTACAGTTTACAAGCAAAAAGAGTTTTGGATTGACTAAGATCATGAGAAGGTTGTCCTAAAACCCTCCTGGTTAGGAACAACCTTCTGGGTTTTCTTTCCCCATCCATAAAAGCCTGTTTTCTCTGAGTCTAATCCAGACTAGTGCTGCATTTCTGCTATTTTAAGGAGCCAGATCCTCACAGTTTTACCTTGCTCCTGGCACAGATGTCATACCAGTCAGTAAGCCTTTCCCTCAGTTGCCATTGATAGAGATATGGTGGAGAAGGTAGCCGTTCTGGTTGGCCGTACAACTCAGAGTGCTCTTGGGAACAGGTAGACATGATCAGGAGTATTATTAAATGCATTCTTGATAATATTAAAGGATTTTTCTAATCCATTAAAATGCATGATTTTACTTTTTTGTGCTCTGTACCCTCAGGTTTCATCATACCAGCTGAAGATGGAAGCACTGGTCTTCTTGCAACATTTACTTTCCATTGAAATGACAACAAAGCTGTGAACTTCCCTTTTATTATAGAATCAGCCTTTGCAATAACCCTCATTGGAGGAATCCCTGAACTATATAACTTGAACTCAATAAAGTTGCACTAGGGAAGAGTTTGGCCCATTAACTTTCATTTTCTAATGCTGTTTAGTCAATAAACCATATAATTCCCAAAACAAAGAAGAGGAAGAAATAATAATAATAGGAAACATGAAATGTCAACACAA